>JAVTVY010022202.1:0-99920 GCA_036873755.1 Hanleya hanleyi
ACACACGGCATTACTGGGAGATGCACCGAGATTTGTCTCTGGAGC
Organism: Hanleya hanleyi; assembly: GCA_036873755.1. Lineage (NCBI taxonomy): Eukaryota > Metazoa > Mollusca > Polyplacophora > Lepidopleurida > Hanleyidae > Hanleya > Hanleya hanleyi. The sequence continues at coordinate 46 of JAVTVY010022202.1, forward strand.
AATACAATGCTCTACACACGGCATTACTGGGAGACGCACCGAGATTTGTCTCTGCAGCAATACAATGCTCCACACACGGCATTACTGGGAGACGCACCGAGATTTCTGCCTGCAGCCATATAGTGGCCCACACACGGCATTACTGAGAGACGCACCGAGATTTGTGTCTGCAGCAACACAATGCTCAACACACGGCATTACTGGGAGACGCACCGAAATTTGTGTGTGCAGCAACACAATGCTCCACATACGGCATTACTGGGAGACGCACCGAGATTTGTCTCTGCAGCAATACAATGCTCCACACACGGCCTTACTGGGAGACGCACCGAGATTTGTCTCTGCAGCAATACAATGCTCAACACACGGCATTACTGGGAGACGCACCAAGATTCGTGTCTGCAGCAATACAATGCCCAACATACGGCATTACTGCGAGACGCACCGAGATTTGTCTCTGCAGCAATACAATGCTCAACACACAGCATTACTGGGAGACGCACCGAGATTTTTCTCTGCAGCAATACAATGCTCCACACACGGCATTACTGGGAGACGCACCGAGATTTGTGTCTGCAGCAACACAATGCTCAACACACGGCATTACTGGGAGACGCACCGAGATTTGTCTCTGCAGCAATACAATGCTCCACACACCGCATTACTGGGAGACGCACCGAGATTTGTGTCTGCAGCAACACAATGCTCAACACACGGCATGACTGGGAGACGCACCAAGATTCGTCTCTGCAGCAATACAATGCCCAACATACGGCATTACTGCGAGACGCACCGAGATTTGACTCTGCAGCAATACAATGCTCAACACACGGCATTACTGGGAGACGCACCGAGATTTGTCTCTGCAGCAATACAATGCTCCACACACGGCATTACTGGGAGACGCACCGAGATTTGTCTCTGCAGCAATACAATGCTCCACACACGACATTACTGGGAGACGCACCGAGATTTCTGCCTGCAGCCATATAGTGCCCCACACACGGCATTACTGGGAGACGCACCGAGATTTCTGCCTGCAGCCATATAGTGCCCCACACACGGCATTACTGGGAGACGCACCGAGATTTGTGTCTGCAGCAACACAATGCTCAACACACGGCATTACTGGGAGACGCACCGAGATTTGTGTGTGCAGCAATACAATGCTCAACATACGGCATTACTGGGAGACGCACCGAGATTTGTCTCTGCAGCAATACAATGCTCCACACACGACATTACTGGGAGACGCATCGAGATTTGTCTCTGCAGCAATACAATGCTCAACAGACGGCATTACTGGGAGACGCACCAAGATTCGTCTCTGCAGCAATACAATGCCCAACATACGGCATTACTGCGAGACGCACCGAGATTTGTCTCTGCAGCAATACAATGCTCAACACACGGCATTACTGGGAGACGCACCGAGATTTGTCTCTGCAGCAATACAATGCTCTACACACGGCATTACTGGCAGACGCACCGATATTTGTCTCTGCAGCAATACAATGCTCCACACACGGCATTACTGGGAGACGCACCGAGATTTCTGCCTGCAGCCATATAGTGCCCCACACACGGCATTACTGGGAGACGCACCGAGATTTGTGTCTGCAGCAACACAATGCTCAACACACGGCAATACTGGGAGACGCACCGAAATTTGTGTGTGCAGCAATACAATGCTCAACATACGGCATTACTGGGAGACGCACCGAGATTTGTCTCTGCAGCAATACAATGCTCCACACACGGCATTACTGGGAGACGCATCGAGATTTGTCTCTGCAGCAATACAATGCTCAACACACGGCATTACTGGGAGACGCACCAAGATTCGTCTCTGCAGCAATACAATGCCCATACGGCATTACTGCGAGACGCACCGAGATTTGTCTCTGCAGCAATACAATGCTCAACACACGGCATTACTGGGAGACGCACCAAGATTCGTCTCTGCAGCAATACAATGCCCAACATACGGCATTACTGCGAGACGCACCGAGATTTGTCTCTGCAGCAATACAATGCTCAACACACGGCATTACTGGGAGACGCACCGAGATTTGTCTCTGCAGCAATACAATGCTCTACACACGGCATTACTGGTAGACGCACCGATATTTGTCTCTGCAGCAATACAATGCTCCACACACGGCATTACTGGGAGACGCACCGAGATTTCTGCCTGCAGCCATATAGTGCCCCACACACGGCATTACTGGGAGACGCACCGAGATTTGTGTCTGCAGCAACACAATGCTCAACACACGGCATTACTGGGAGACGCACCGAAATTTGTGTGTGCAGCAATACAATGCTCAACATACGGCATTACTGGGAGACGCACCGAGATTTGTCTCTGCAGCAATACAATGCTCCACACACGGCATTACTGGGAGACGCACCGAGATTTGTCTCTGCAGCAATACAATGCTCAACACACGGCATTACTGGGAGACGTACCAAGATTCGTCTCTGCAGCAATACAATGCCCAACATACGGCATTACTGCGAGACGCACCGAAATTTGTCTCTGCAGCAATACAATGCTCAACACACGGCATTACTGGGAGACGCACCGAGATTTGTCTCTGCAGCAATACAATGCTCCACACACGGCATTACTGGGAGACGCACCGAGATTTGTCTCTGCATCAATACAATGCTCCACACACGGCATTACTGGGAGACGCACCGAGATTTCTGCCTGCAGCCATATAGTGCCCCACACACGGCATTACTGGGAGACGCACCGAGATTTCTGCCTGCAGCCATATAGTGCCCCACACACGGCATTACTGGGAGACGCACCGAGATTTCTGCCTGCAGCCATATACTGCCCGACACAAGGCATTACTGGGAGACGCACCGAGATTTGTGTCTGCAGCAATACAATGCTCCACACACGGCATTACTGGGAGACGCACCGAGATTTGTGTCTGCAGCAATACAATGCTCCACACACGGCATTACTGCGAGACGCACCGAGATTTCTGCCTGCAGCCATATAGTGCCCCACCCACGGCATTACTGGGAGACGCACCGAGATTTCTGCCTGCAGCCATATAGTGCCCCACACACGGCATTACTGGGAGACGCACCGAGATTTGTGTCTGCAGCAACACAATGCTCAACACACGGCATTACTGGGAGACGCACCGAAATTTGTGTGTGCAGCAATACAATGCTCAACATACGGCATTACTGGGAGACGCACCGAGATTTATCTCTGCAGCAATACAATGCTCCACACACGGCATTACTGGGAGACGCACCGAGATTTGTCTCTGCAGCAATACAATTCTCAACACACGGCATTACTGGGAGACGCACCAAGATTCGTGTCTGCAGCAATACAATGCCCAACATACGGCATTACTGCGAGACGCACCGTGATTTGTCTCTGCAGCAATACAATGCTCAATACACGGCATTACTGGGAGACGCACCGAGATTTGTCTCTGCAGCAATACAATGCTCCACACACGGCATTACTGCGAGACGCACCGAGATTTGTCTCTGCAGCAATACAATGCTCCACACACGGCATTACTGGGAGACGCACCGAGATTTCTGCCTGCAGCCATATAATGCCCCACACACGGCATTACTGGGACACGCACCGAGATTTCTGCCTGCAGCCATATACTGCCCGACATAAGGCATTACTGGGAGACGCACCAAGATTGGTATCTGCAGCAATACAATGCTCCACACACGGCATTACTGGGAGACGCACCGAGATTTGTGTCTGCAGCAATACAATGCTCCACACACGGCATTACTGGGAGACGCACCGAGATTTCTGCCTGCAGCCATATAGTGCCCCACACACGGCATTACTGGGAGACGCACCGAGATTTCTGCCTGCAGCCATATACTGCCCGACATAAGGCATTACTGGGAGACGCACCGAGATTTGTGTCTGCAGCAATACAATGCTCCACACACGGCATTACTGGGAGACGCACCGAGATTTCTGCCTGCAGCCATATAGTGCCCCACACACGGCATTACTGGGAGACGCACCGAGATTTCTGCCTGCAGCCATATACTGCCCGACATAAGGCATTACTGGGAGACGCACCAAGATTGGTATCTGCAGCAATACAATGCTCCACACACGGCATTACTGGGAGACGCACCGAGATTTGTGTCTGCAGCAACACAATGCTCAACACACGGCATTACTGGGAGACGCACCGAGATTCGTCTCTGCAGCAATACAATGCTCCAGACACGGCATTACTGGGAGACGCACCGAGATTTGTGTCTCCAGCAACACAATGCTCAACTCACGGCATTACTGCGAGACGCACCGAGATTTGTGTGTGCAGCAATACAATGATAAATTATTGGGAAAATAATTCGTGCTCAACACACGGCATTACTGCGAGACGCACCGAGATTTGTGTGTGCAGCAATACAATGATAAATTATTGGGAAAATAATTCGCGCTAAATACATGTATTGTGTGCCATTTATGTGTTACTGGAAATTACAATAAGGAAATAGAAAAACAACAACAGCACGCTAACTTATGGCATTTGAAAAAAATGATCCTATTTTATGTTACTGCTGTGTAAATATTATGGTCGCAGTTTGAATAGGCGAAAAGTACTGTGCAGAGTTGTGTCCCTTGATTACTGCGAGGCGCACTCCTGGGAGACGCACCGCTACTGCCAGACGCACCGGCTGCAAGCTGCAGTCATCCCTGCATAAAAATATACATTAAGAAGACCGTTGCTGTTTTTTTAAGAAAATACGTCGTTTCTTATAGAGGAAGAATCGTTTCTTATAAGAGAAATTGCATATTGAAAAGGGTATCCTGGTGACTTTTATCCTCGTTGATGATGTATGGAATAGGTCTTTGGATTATGGACGCGGATATTCTCTAATGGACGACGGCTGGATTATGAATGACGGACTAGACGCTTGTAATTTGAGCCTCGATAAATGAAACAACTGTTACGGAGTTTCATACGCTCAAAATTTTAAAGATCTTTGAAGCGGAGAAATGAGTGCCATTTTGTACATTTCAGTTTAGTATACTTGCTGCAAAAAAAAAATTAAAAATAAAATCTATGCCAAACCAAACGTTCATTTTTCACAAGCTCCGAAGAAGACGACTAATTAATATGAAGAACATACTTTAGTTTAAGATATATAAACAATACTTATATGACCGGAACTAAAAATAAATCGGACTGAAGGGTTCAGATGTAGGCTACATGTAGCTTGTAAGATTTCTTCACGAATTCGCCAAAGACTCATTCGTATATCGACTGGTTTGATCTTTGCCTAATCAGATTTACGTGATCTTCAGTGCATTGTGGACCATACATGGGTTGTTGCGACAGTGAACCCGCACCGGTGTGAAGGCTAAGAATGAGTTAAAAGTGTCCGGCTCCTTATATTCTGACCTAACCAGGACATTTTTCTCCACATTTTCAACTGAAGAAAAGGATATGAGAATGATGGACACTGATCCCCATGATACCACCACACCGGTATTTCACGTTGGTTGGCGAATTATTATTTTTGATTCGTGGTGTGTCTCTCTGTTCCTATTAATCTCCTTTGATGTGTGCTGTTCTGCAGCTAATTTGTGAATTACAAGCCTTGGCGAAAAGTGAAAGTAAATTAATCATATAAGTTCCTGGGTAATATTTGAGGGTTGTAAAACATAATAGAACTTTGTCAGTCGACCGTAAGTATGATACTATTTGCGTCTTCGAACACAAAAGAGTTCAGTCAAGGATCGGATAACTTTGCTACGTTGTACACGTGGTACAGCTTATCTTGACTTTGGGGGGAAATTAGGGATTCCAAAAACGTTTTGAGATGTTCGAATGACGTGTGTTTTATTGGATACTACTAATATAACAATAATTTTTGCTAGTATCCAGAAGATCCGATTGAAACAATAATGAACACTCTCCAAGCTTCGGTAGCGCGCACTGCTTTTGTGGTCCAATGAAAATATTCATATCATCTTTGTCAGCCAATCAACTTCCTTGTTGCATATTGGAGACCATGTGCTTTTAGCTCCTGGCTTGAGCGTTGTTGAACTTGGTGAGAATTGTTTGAATTCATATGTTTAGACATTATGTAATTTGATTCATTTCTGTGTCTGTATTGATAGTAATACTGTTCATTCTGTTTGCAGAGTTTCACTTCTTAAACCGGCCCTCTTGGAAACTGTTACCTATCGCAAAAAATCGTACCGATGTAATTTCGACCCCCAAATTTTAATCATTCTCTGTAAACATAGATCATCAAATGTCCAGATTTCGATCTTTGTTTCTTCACCACCAGTTCTGTCAGTTACCCGTCATCACACATCACGTTGTTTATTACATTTCCAGTAACTCGGTTATATTATTATGCCCAGTTACTCCTAACTAGAGGAGTTAGGGCCGTCTTACCGTTTTAGTTACGTATGCCCAAATTTGTGCAGACGATATCTCAACTACTATCAAATTATGGAGACTTTTTCATCAACAACTTATCAACAACTTTGTGCGCGTGTCGTGGCCGAATGGTTAGAGTGTCTGACTCTGACCCGGAGTGCTACAGCTGGCGTGGGTTCGCGCCTCGCCAGTGACCGCTTACATATATACTCGCCTATTCACAAGGCGCTGGACTGATTCGGTGTCCAGGGTAATATGGACTGATGGTGGAACTAGTTGCTACGCTAGACCTTCGCCAGCGGAGGCACTTGGGAATAAAGTACCTGGGTGTCTTTCAGTGACCGCTATATAAATCCACTCACAGTAGTACATCGCACATACGTGGTCAGAAAAAGGGACGGGTCTATATGTACAGTCAGGAGGTGTCAATGCACTGTAAATAAGTTACTGCACAGCACGGGACCTCGTCTGCTACTGACCCTGTCTCGACCACCCTAGTAAGCGGCGGGGTTACTGCAAGCTTCTAAATACCTCTGTAAGAGGGTGCTCCTAGTCTGAAAGGAGGGACGTCCGGAACAACAACAATAATATAGAAACATGAAACACAGATACCTGGCCTGTGGGATATTGGATGGTAGATGTCTACATATATTTTCAATAAATTATGAAAATTATTATTTTACTTTTTTTTTAATAGATTTATTTTTATTATTTATTTTCCTAAATGTTTTTCTCATTCATCTTTGACTAAAATAAAGTAATTCCCGTTGATGTCAAGCCAAGTTACTACAGTTTTTAATTTTATACCATATCCCCTGACCTCTATGACATAGAAAAAAAGACAAGTTTGGAATGCGACCGCTCAACACCGTCGTTTGAAAAGGTTCTCATAAAAGAATGAAAGCCTACCTAGTCCAAAGTGGACCAACCTTGGAATATATATGATTTAAATATCTAAATCTTCCATTGAGGAAAGAAATTCATTCTTCGCACCAAAAAATGATTTTTTCAACTTCTAGCCACATCGCTGTGGTATGTTTGTTCCACCAACACCAAATGTGCGGGGCTATGCAACAGTTGGTCTAAATAATTTCCCAAAGTCACCTCCCGCCAACTGGATTATCTGCCCCTGACATACTATCTGCGCCTGAATACTACACGCATTCTCATCGACTCGGGTCGTTTCACACTCCCATCAGCCAGGACGGGAGAGCTGACCAGTGAAATTTCAGACTGGTCATTCGGCTAAAAATAGTGAGCAAACTGTATGTGTGACATACCAAACGTAGGTCGAGGTCAGAGGACAAAGTTTAGTGTGCCCGAAAAATCAGGAAGTTACTGAAAATTGCTAAATTTTTTGCGAGGGGATTTAATATGGGGATGCAATGTGTTACTTAGCAAAATGTAGGTCATGGTCAAAGGTCAAGGTCACTGTGACCCCAAAATCATGATTTCTTTTGTCCGTTGATATATTGAGAGGAGACAATGTGACATGTATCAAAATTTAGGGCAACGGTCGAGGTCACTGTGACCCCAAAACTGGGAAATCTTTAAAACTTACTTTTTTTGTGTCCGTAGATACATTAAGGGGAGACGACGTGTTGCGTACCAAAATTTAGGTCAAGGTCAAGGTCACTGTGACCTCAAAATCAGGAAATCATTAAAAGTCGCATTTTCAAATGCCTGTATAAGATGAGCTCGTGTATTGCGTTGTTGAGTTCTGTCCATCTATCCATCCATTAACAATTGTTTTCCATGCGATATCTCTAGTTTGAAGGTATGGATTGATACCAAACTTTGGGTATACCTCAAATTTTGAGGTCAATAAGTCAAAGGTCAAGGTCACAGTCCCCCAAAACTGAATCCAGTTTAGCTGACCATACTTGTTAGGTTGGAATATTTAGAGTTGTCTCCCTTACATGTATATGGCATTTGTCCTGGGGAGTTGTCTCCCCTGTTTGATACTTGTAAGAAACAGCTATATTCAGTTAACTGTTGTGAAATAAAACCATGCATTCACTAATTTAACTGGGAGGCCTTTATGAAGTTAAAATCTGTTTATTAACTCAAGAACAAAGGTTTACTTCATCACTTTCTTCACATTTTTATCTTGGGTCTGTCTATTGACGATTACAGTGTGGAATATTTGAGCTCTCGGCTCTTGTTTCAAGGTCACCTAGTTACCAAGAGTTAAGCCCATTTTAGTTTATCATTTAATATAAGATGTGATTATGTTACATTCTCATAAGCACAAAATCTTAGACCTTTCTCTGGATTGCTAGCTACCAATTGGGACCAATGCCAGTAAACAACATTGAACAGTGTAATTCCAGATGTACAGGCATATATTGAAGCCCCTTGGGCTCACGTTCATAAAGTTAGACCACGGTTCGCAGTTTGTTATTCGGGACCAGTCATTCAGCGACTCATAACAGCGCCCCCTGGCGTCAGATTTGGGGTATGAATATGCAAAGATATAGAGCATGACATTCTCTCTTTCTATACAGTGTTTGGAGTTCAAAGAACTCATAATAAAAAAATACAGATTTCCATATCTGAGGAAATAATTGCTGATCTCCTCGAATAATGAACTGCGAACTGCGGTCTAACTTTATGAACGTGTTGGGCTCTTGTTCAACTTGTAGCTAAGTCTAATCTTACTCTTATCAAAATTTATGTTCCATGCTATACAATATGATCCGCGATGATTGGTCGAAATTATCCCAAAAAGTCATCTCCCACCTACTGGATTATTTGCCCCTGTTTCATTATTACTCGCTCTGCATTCTCTGCAACACAGTAGTTTTACAACTCCAGTCGCCCAGCACAGAGAAGCCTTTAAACCTTAATTCTCCCTCTCTCTCTCCTAACTTGTCTCATTTTCTGTGTCATAGAGGTCAGGAGATGGTAAAAAAATAGAAACTGTAGTAACTCGGCTTGACATCAGAAGGAATGACTTCATTTTAGGAAAAATAAAAAAAAATGGATTTGAAGGTTTTAAAAAAAAATTTATTATTAATGTTCAAAATTGATTGAAATTTATTGAAAATATACGTAGATATGTACCTTTCAATTATCCCACAGGCCAGGCATCTGTGGGTGGACATCATAGCACCCGCCTATATCAGAATCGGCACTATATCAAGGAATCTTATATTAAGGCTAGAATGTTTTGGTTTTTTTCTTCTTTTTTTTTGCAGGATCTCAACATGTTTGTGTTGCGTATGAGTACACAGAAATGTATACACACTTCAGTGAAACTGTACATGGGAGTGGATAAGTCGTCACTAAGCAAATTACGAAAGAAGACGGGCTTCACCTTCATCAACTGTAAAAAAGCTCTGGAACAGTTTGACAATGACCTTGAACAGGTGCTGTAACCATAGTGTTAATGTTGGAACAGTTTAACAATGACCTTGAACAGGGGCTGAAACCATAGTGTTAGCTTTGGAACAGTTTAACAATGACCTTGAACAGGTGCTGTAACCACAGTGTTAGCTCTGGAACAGTTTAACAATGACCTTGAACAGGTGCTGTAACCATAGTGTTAGCTCTGGAACAGTTTAACAATGACCTTGAACAGGTGCTGAAACCATAGTGTTAGCTCTGGAACAGTTTAACAATGACCTTGAACAGGTGTTGAAACCATAATGTTAGCTCTGGAACAGTTTAACAATGACCTTGAACAGGTGCTGAAACCATAGTGTTAAGACCCTTAGAGAAAATTTAACATGGGATTGATGGAATCAGACTGTTCAAATCTGGCAAAATGTGGTTTTTGAACAGACAGGTTTCATATCCCAAGCCTGGAAATAAGCACCTGTCATAACTACTTGTCACCCCTATTTTGGAAAATGTTCTGCACCATGACCCCGTTTACCTTTGTAAATGGAGATTCAAGCTGGAATAGTTCATCATGATCTGCAGGGGTGTTTTAAAATTTCCAGCCTTGTATCCTGGCTAACACCATGGCTGAAACTATTCAAGGCTTCATACAGGTCCTGGAAAACCTGGAAGTCCTGGAAAACCTTAAAAATCACGGGAGCCTGCAAATTCTGTGAAGTTCAAAATCCATTTTCAGTTCCAAACCTTGAAAATCTTGGAATTTAGCTAAATTTAGTAAATATGTCCTTGAAAGCCCCATGAAATAATGACAAATGTTTCAAATGTATTTTCACAACTGAATCTGTTCAAGAAGTTCAAGAAACAGTCAATCTATGGGGCCAGTAGCCTGATCATATTATATGATTATTTGTAAAGGTACCGTACTTGAAAACGAGAAGAGGCTGTGCTTGCCGCTTCTGAGGAAAAGTAGAATAATCCAAACCCAATGTTAAAACTATTGGTGACCAGAGACCTTTCAAGGTGTTACTAATCACTGTAGTTATCATCATAAACCCATATTAGAAAAATTGAATAACTTTATTAATTGTAAACATTCTAATAATTTTCCTACGAAGTAGGCTTCATTTGCAAATTGTTCGGTAATGAGTGAGTCAGTCCATCCGAATCATTTTGTCGGCAAGATAAGGAGAACCGTTGACATTAGAACTTTGATTTTTGGCTTGAAGGTGCATTAGGGGACTGTTACCAGCAAGTTCTGAGCTGACCTACTTTTGATGAAAACTTCTGGTGATTTTTGATGAAAATCACTGGTGATTCTGACTTGGGCAGTGCCCATCTTAATATAGGCAGGATCAACTTGGGGCGAGGAGGATTTCCAAGAGTTCAGTGCCCGTCAGAGTCGTTATGCCTACCCTACTTCGTAGGTCCTGGGGCGTTAGTCACACTGCCATGTTTAATCACAGGAAGTGCATTTTCCGAAAATATTGGGGTGATCAAATTTGTTAGAACAATGAGTTGACAAGACCTGTTTCTCTGTAGTGTAGGAGATGATCAAATACATCAGTTGCCGGTCATCTGAAAGTGGCAAAAATGAAAGAGTTATTGCCCCTTTTTCAGGAGCTAGATTCAGATACAGCAATGCCTTCTACATGGGCCTCTGAAAAATCACCGTCATAAGTTTGTTTCTAGACAGTGTCAGAAGCTGACAGGGACCTGAAATATCACTGAACTGTTCTAGAGTGAAAGTAGCCTGAAGAAATCATGTAAAAAATCTTTTAAAATAACTTTTTTCAGCAACTTTCAGTCCGTGCCTGTACTTACAGCATGCATGAAGTAAAAGTTTACTTGTGGTTCGCATTGTACTATGGGAAGGAAACATAGCAGTTTTTGCTATTTTTAGACGACCAGCAAGGCGTGTATTTATTAGTGACAAAATCTGAGGATGGAATAAAGGGGCGATTGTATTATTAGAGCATACCATACACCGACTTGATTCTTTAAAATATTAGTTAACTGAGTAAGAGCACACAAGTATAATTTTATATTCTTGCTTCAACCAGGCAGAAAAATGGCTGCGTGAACAGGCTCAGAAGGAAGGATGGGCCAAGGCCACAAAGCTTCAAGGTCGTCCGATGTCACAGGGCCTTGTGAGCATACTGCGTGATACCAACATGGCCACCATGATTGAGGCAAGTGATAGACCCTGGATATCAAAGTTTGGAAGACCATGTGGATTCAGGCCAAAGAATATGCTGTACTGTTACAGATAAGGCCACTGTTACTTAATTCTTTGTTTCTCATAACCATGCTTGTGAAATTTCAAAATAGACATGCTGAGTGCGATAATTAATAATTATTAATTCATTAATTATGAATGCAGCAAACCAAATGCATGTAAATTTGAAGAAAAGAGGTATTTCACACCTAAAAATCTGTAAACTCGCATGAATTTTAATTATTTGCCCCTCAAATTAAGATGCGAGAGGGTCATGAGAAATGAACAATCAACTAACAGTGGCCTGAGCATAATAAATCTCTTTGAGAGAGTTCATGATAGATCAGTTGATATTCCAGTGTCCTCCGCCAAAAGCCAATGAAATTCAACGAATTATCAGAAATTTAGATGAGCTAAGGCCATTGCCACTTAATTGGTTGTTTAGCACGACCTTGATTTTATAAATACACATGCTAGATGTTATAATTATTTATTATTAAATATTAAATTGCAAACCAATTGTATACGAAAATGAAGAAAATGAATAAATTTTACTCATGAAAATGTAAATCCCTCAAAATATAGAGGGCTGGTCATGCTAAACAACTAATTAAGTGACAATGGCCTAACTGGCAGTTTTGTAGCTTAAAATGCTCTGTTTAGAGTGTAGAACCCGAGTCCACAAGTCTCGCACATAAGCTTATTGTGGAAATGATTAAATGATTAAATGCGATAGTCTGAGGATCACATGTTCTCTCTGCAAGCTGTGCAAAACTTTCAGATAATGGGCTTGTCTCCAGTTTTCTAAGTAAATAGGCCATTCACTATTACCAGATATCCCATGTTGCATGGTTATTGCCTGCCAATCATGTCCCTTCTCAAAACCAGTTACCTCTTTATCCATCACTATTTATTTGTGCATGAATTTGTTAGCCCATATTGAACATATCTCTTCTTTTTGCAGATGAACTGCGAGACGGATTTCGTAGCTAGAAATTCTAAATTCCATGATCTGGTTGCTTCTTTAACCTCAGCTTGTCATCAGAACTTTGCTCAAGCAAACCAGTCAAGAGTAAGTTTTTCATAAATTATTGTTGAAGAAACAGTTAACTTTCTGACATTGGAGGAAGAAACCAAGAAAGTGATATATTCCCCCATTTGAGGAAATAAAAACTGCAGAGAAACTACCTAACAACATCTATGTGAACCCAGTCAAATCAAATGTCAACGGGGATTTGCCTGGGCATGTTTGTCCCAGTGTATGAGTACAGTGCATGGTAACCTCCCTACTGAGGGGTTGTTTGCATCTAGGTGTTGACAGCTTATCTAGACGTTGATAGCCAGTCATGAATGTGTTGTGACGGCTGACATCTACGACAACAGCAGATATATTTTCTCTTCAGTGCGCTAGATGTTCATTTCTGGCCCACTGATTGAAATTGTAAATGAGGTAGTGAGATGACTATTTGAAATTTTTACTGCTGAGCTTGCGAGAAATTAAGATGGTGCTTTTAATTGGCTGAAGCACCATAGACATCAAAGAAGTCCAAACACATACATGTATCTAGCTATATATTAACTGGACCTCAAGTGGGGATGCCAATACAAAAGATCTCTGAATATGTAAACATACCGATTTCAAGTGTAAAGGACAGAACAGGGCTTGAAAATTGAAATTTCAGTTAGTAGCCATTTGGCGACTAGTAGTAGTGGTAAAAATCTAATCACCACGTGGCGAGTAAACAAATAATCTTGTCACCAGCTGCATAGAATACAGTCCCATCTTGTCACCAATGCCAGTTGTTACAATGGCTTTGCTGGACTTATGGTACATAATAATGTGTCTTTCCACAGTGACTTGTTATTTCCATGTTAAAGTTAGGTAAATGTATGTTTTGTTTTCATGGAGTGAAATGCACTGTGAAGAGACATCTGCAATAAATGTGTATCTTACATCGTCTTAGTTGCCCCGGGGGAAGTTTGCAAAAGGGAACCCCAAACCCTCCATTGACAATATATCAGCATTCCGGAGATCTAAAACTGGTTCTTGCAATCTGCATCAAGGAATTGCACAATCAAGATTAAAGTTATAATAAGGAAAACGTTATGATACTTTCCAATCTACATTTCATCGAATTCTGCATAAATGTGGGAGGGGAAGTTCTTCGTGAAACATCTTTATTATTATAATATCCCTCCAAAATTCCATCATTCTGGGATGCTCCCAAGGGAAAGAACTCTTGAAGAATTTCGTAAGTTTCAATCACAGAACAGGGTCTCAAATATGATTCTGACAATGCTGACAGTCGATATATATTTATTATAAGTATAGTATATTTTTCATGTAGGAACTATTGTCCTTTGTCTTTGTCATTGAAAAGGCACAGGTCTAGACTTCAGAGTTCGAATTTGGCACCTGTCCGTCAGTCCGAGATTGGTAAAAAATCAAACGGACTGATGTGAGTGACTGAACAACAAGTCCGTCGGACTGGTAACAAAAAAGCTCTCAGTTCATTGTGTAAACTATTTCTCTGGATATCTCCGCACAATTTGTAAAGAATGGAAAACGAAATATGTCTGTTTTCGGTTACCCGACAGAGTCTAAATAAATCGTGCGAGTCTAAAAAAATTTCAGCAAATTCCAACGAAATCACGACCACGGTCGCGTTTTACGACAACAACAACAACCGTAAAGCGGCGCGAGCGCTGTCAGCATACCGTAAAGTGTGACTTTATTGCGCATGGCAAAGCAGGTTGGCGATCTTTTCAGAAAATAAAGTACCCACTTCCAGGTCGGGAATCGAGAAATCAGCAACATGATTACGCTTCAGACGACCTGATCATGTTTACCAGGACAATTTTAAACGTATTCTTCATCAACTTCGAAAGAAATCTACTGATTTTTTTTTGCTTGAAATGGCGTTTGTTGAAGCAATGTTTCGCGACGACACGTGCAGTCAAAGTCTAGCCGACGGGGTTTGTCGTTCGTGATAATCTTCGTACGTGCTCAAGAAATTCAAGAAATGCACAATTATTAATTTCTGATTTAGTAGCAACCATCACAGAGAACAAAATATTCATGATGACAAATGTTTCCAGATCATCTTTTATTTAATATTAACGGACTAGTAAAAATATTTGCGGACTGGTTACATTTTTGGCTCGTCAGTCCGGTGGACTGGTTCAAATTTTTCTTAAATTCGAACACTGGACTTGGCTATTGTATGCATTGTCTCGTGATTCTTACATAAAGTATGAACCTGCTAGCGTGAGGTAACAAAAACCTTGATTAATCTCCATTGTTTTATTAAGAACAACATCGACTAATCAGCATTGTTTCATTGATTTGAGACACGATCCTGTGGCTTCAATTGTCTGCCCGCCATTGTCACGAAAGCATGGGGGGTAAACAAATTTTTCGAGCACCACAAAGGCGAATGTGGCGAATGAATAAATACTTTATTCGCCAGTGGCGTGTTTTTGATCGCCAGTGGCGACCAATGAGCATATTTTTCGAGCACTGACTGTATATCAAATGTTCTCACCAGTGGATATATGTATCGTGCCATAATCAATTTCAATTTTGAGTTGGCTATCATTCAGTACTGCCAGAGTGGAGTCTGGAGTGACAGAATGCCCATGTGTCCAGAAACCCAGTTACTTCCCTTTACATGAGTTGTTCCCCTTATTGCAATCTTGAAGACCTGCAGACATGATATGTGATCCACAAATAGGGAGGAAATAAAATCAGTTGAACTTAGGTAATGGTTAGAAGAACCACAACATGTTAGTTTTCATTGCCGTTGATCTTGATAGGGTAGTACATTTGTTTAGCTAGGAGTGACTCGATCACTCTCATAAAGCTTCTGTGGTCGCGCAGTACTTCCAATATTCTACTACCATCAGTGAGCCCGGCCCTGCCGTCTTTGTTAAGTATCGCGAAATAAATGTATAGTTATATCACTCAAATAAATGTTTTTTGAAAGCTAAACAATATTAACAAATACAACGAACTGACTGTTACAGATTCATGACGTCATCTCGAGGTTCATCCGCCTCCATGCATTAGAGAGCGATTGTGGACTGGGATTTAATACGCCCTCTTGCGCCTGCCTATCAGCCCATGAGCAGGTTATTTGTATGTATCTCTCACAAAATGTTCAGTGAAATAATGTACTCGAAATTCACTTTACAGGTAGAACTGAATAAAGAGGCCGTAGCCACTGTTACTGTAGGTGATGGGAAGACCCTCGCTGATATCGTAGCAATGGCGGTGGGGAATATTGGTGAAAACATGGAGTTACGCCGTGCAGTTTGTCTGAAAGGGAATAGTAATACCAGACTGGAGACCTATGTCCATATTTCAGGTAATGTGGTATGCTGTGGAACTTAGTATTCACCAGTTTATGAAGTATGATAACACTACATTTCAGGTCTAGCGCCTCTCTTAACTAACTGGGCGATCCCTGTGTAGCCTCAATCTCATCATCTTAGTGATGACAGTCAAATACAGTAGTGAATCGGCCACAGACACACTCTCTCAGTATGTGTGTTAAAACTATGTTTATGCTCGGCCCATGTGCTTGTTAGACCATGAACAATGTTGAGTCATTGGGTTGTTTGACAGGTGGGGCTTGCTCACATGCTTCTTTAACCCTACCTGGCCTGGGAAGGGGTCAAACTGGCCCCCCCCCCCCACCAAACTTTCTGCGCTATCTCCGGAACGACAAAAAATGGAAAGCCGAAACTCCGTGACTTTTTAGTTTATCATATTGGGGTCATTTTGAGTCTATTTGCATGACCCCTCGAGCAGAGGATCATGGGAAAATTCAAGATAGCAACCATGTGGGGTCCCAGAAAAGTGATGTTTTTGTCATATTTCTTCAAAATTACTGCTTTTCCGCGATGAAAAGCAGGCAAACTATTTTATTTCACATCACATTAATATTTACTAATTTATCACGCAGTTTTTGCGGAGGAATTCCATAAATAAAAAAATCGGAGGCCATCTTGGATTGTTTTACATTTTCTGGTAGAGCTTGACCCAAGGGTATAGTGTGGTAAGTTTCAGCCCCCTATCTCAAGGGGTAAGAAAAATAATTAGGGGGGCCATTTCGGCCCCCCCCAGGCCACAACAGGTCCCAAAAAGCCCAGGCCAGATAGGGTTAAGACTTGTCTCCCCCTTCATAACACTTTTCAATATTGGCGGGAGAGTTATGTTGCAGTAAACGCTGTGTGCAAAAGGTCAAGTGTTATAATACTGAAAAAGTAGGGTCTCTTATAGCAGTTTCTGGATTCATTTCATTAAGCTTTCATACATGGAACTATTCCCTGACCATGTAGTATCTCAAGAAGTAACAGACGCTTTGTGACAGAATATCAGTGAAAGTTTGTGGAATGGCTTATTCATGTTTTCATGGTTGGCAATACAAGGGAGACAACTCTTGAAGGATAACCTTACCTTTGCCAGTAAGCATTACTCCGGCCTCATACATTCATAGGCCTACTTTATTTATTTGTTAAAGGTTATAAAAGTCAGAAATGTCTCGGTGCTCAGGTTGTCTCACACATTTTGGATGAGAATTTAGATTTGTATTTGTGGACACTGATTTATTATTCCCATTCCAAAGTTGAACGTCGATAATGGACAGGTCTTGATATAAAATTGTTACCATTTGTGTTGCTATACATTGTACATAGCTTTTATCAGCAGATTTAATTGTGTGTTTCAGGACCAGAAGTCGAGACTGATAGCTCTTGCATTATGGGTAAATATGGTGCTCTTTTGACCTTCAAAGAGATCAGCAGTGAAGAACCCCGTGAGCAGACATTGGAGGAAACTGGTCAGCTCATCTGTCAGCACATTGTTGGTATGAACCCAAAAGTTATAGGTGATCCGGAAGATGAAGCCCCATCAGAAGATGTGCCAGAAAAGGCGATTGCGGAACAGGTAGATGATCATGTGAATGAAGGCGAAGCCGATGACAACGAAAATGAAAATGAAAAGTCGAAAATCCGAGAGGAGGAAAAACGTTTAATATTCCAGGACTATTTACTTGACTCAGATGTGAAGATGCGTGACTTTTGTGAACAGAATTCTGTAGAGGTCGTTGATTTCATGCGTTTTGAATGTGGAGAAGTCCTGGAGAATGAAGTCTGACAGAGGAAATAACTCTTGGACATAATTCAGTTGGGGAGTGACATTTTAAATCGTGCAAAATGCATTGGCGTAACCTGAAGGGGGGGCGCAACCCCCTGTTTTTTCTTCCAGACATAACTTAATAGATTCCCTTTGCAGGCTTATAATATTCTAGACTTAAATTGACGAGTTCCCCATTTACATCATCACCAAAAAGTGTTCACGGTGCAAGTTAGCCCCATGGGGCTTCCGGGATTGACCTGGGATGTCGTCGTGCACATCACAGGTCATGGTAAGAATAAGCCTCAGCTCCTTAGAGATCTTGTTGTAAGAGGCAACTAACTGAGGCACCTGTGGGGTTCCTGGGTGTGAAAAAGAATAGGACCCCACCCGTGTGGTTCCCGGGCGTGAAAAGGAATAGGACCCAACGTCGTGATAGGACTGGAATATAGATGAAAGCGACGTTAAATCACATTCACTCACTCACCCACATGCAAGTTATAGGAACAAGTAAGTCAGGATTAATGGTACCCAATCAATGACCATCTTTGCTATAAAGGTAAAAGTAGACCTTGAAATGTTGATGAGGTGAAGTGTCACTGAGGATACCATGCCTACCTCTGGCGACCCCACACTGAGTCAATACCCTCATGCAACGTGGCCAAAGTATAATTATTATATTTTCTTGACTATTACAATCACCAAACCCTTAACAGTATAAAAATGTGATACCAATAGACTGCATTTGACAAAACCCATTATCTTTTGTTTTACGTAAATGACGAACCCCTTAGCTATAAATAAATGTTCTGGGATAGCCACACCCCGGTTGTAATTGGCTGGTTACGCCACTGATCTGTGCTGAAAAATATGACCTACAGTATAAATTCTCTAGTGTGTTTCTTGTTTGTTGAGCCTGTCTGTGAACAAGCTCATCATGTTTGTCACTTGCATGTGTTCATCAGCCTCGAATAGCTAAAGGTGACTCGCATGCGTTTTGGCTGTTATTGTTCGCTTAGAACAAAAAGAATATGTGAAAACCCAGCTGAAACATAATTTATGCAATTTTTTCAGCTACTTTGTAGGGTAAAACTGATTTTAAGGGAGACCACTCTAAGCGGCATACATTTGCTGCTGTGGAGTTGCCTGCCCTTAATTATATTGCTGAACTGGGTTCAACAACACCCAAGATGTTGCTTTAACCCCTAACCCATTGCGATAAGATGTCACTTGTGACCTGATGAAAATAAAGGATAGAATTTGAACTGTCAGTTAATTCATTAAAAGCATGGTAGTTCCAATAATTTATAGCGGCACTTATTTGTGTATGATTGATGGATTTACAAAATGCTCCAACCTGTCAACGCACATTTTCGATAATTTTAGATTCAGAAATTTAAAACTTTCTTGCTGATTCCCATAGCAGGCTGGACTTTTAGATCCAGTCCATGCAATGGGTCTCGCAAATTAATCTTTTAGCGGGGAGGAACCACATGCTTTGTTGAGATACTGTTTTTGGTACTCCCTAGCCCATAGCAGTGGGTGCACGTAAAACACTGAAAGGTAGATATGGCATAAAATATTCTGTATTTCCACAAGACAGCGCCTGAATACCAGGCGATGGTACCTGTAAGATTAGGTCAACAACTCGTTATTTTCAGTCCCAGAGCTCTATAGTAACCTCATTGGTCATACGATGGAGTACTCCGTTAGAAACTGTATTCGTCCACATGGCTATCTGTGCCAAGCAGATAACGTGAAAGGCGTCCAGATATTCTTTCTTCTAAACTGACAATTGTAAATTGAAAACAGGAATATACGAGCCTCTTAAAAGAATTATTTGGACAGCGCGGAGTGATTTGTATGCAGTGTTGACTGATTTATTCGACCGGACAAGCGATCCGTCACGAGCCGAATGGCGAACCGCTCAACGTCGGCGATTACAACGCCAGTCAAGCGGCGAGCGCCAACTTCAGTCTCCCTGGTTTACGTTGTACCCACCGGAAGAAATAGAAAAGAATCGTAGGAAAAGGCGTTTGAAAGGGGTGCTAAATTTTATTTTATTGTACTTAACGACAGAATGGAAATAGAAAGAAGGATTTGATAGTGTTTCCAGGCGTTTTAAGTTCCCAACTGTCCAGAGATGAAAGCTTTATTTTGACACGCGAGACCCTCACAGAGGCTGGTCCAATGTTACAGTTGTTACTCTTCCTTTGCCAGTAAAACACAGCATCACCGTAAATTAAGACAAAATGACTTAATATTTTGTCTGAAAGCGCCCTCTCCGCTATGGAGAAGTTCTCGGTACTCGGATGCGGAAGTTGTTTGTTGATACCAGAGTTTGGTCATAAAGCCTAATCCATGGTTCGATAAATTCAGCAATATATGATTTAGTAGAGCTAAATGTCCAAATTAATTCATTCTCGTAATATTCGAAAGTGAAATATGTCCATATTATCTGACTAATCCCAAACATAATTTCATTGCGCGTGTAATCGACGTTGACGTGGCGTTATATGACAAATTTGTGTCTTAATTTAGATGTATGCCTTTAATTCGAAGACTCGGTCAGTTTTCAGGCGTTAAATATGCCTGAGTGCACAACTGTGAAGGGAAGAGGAGATGGGGTCCCTTTCGAGTAGAGAGGGTCGTTAACGGACTCGCCTGGTCGGAGTAGGACGGGCAATAACCGTAAATCAGTAATTTATCGCCCAGGCAGATATACTGCGGAGAGGGAGGCCGCCAACATGGATAACACCGTAGAGGTCATCGTGACCGTGGATTCTGTAGTCCTTAAATAATGTCGTGATTATGGACACAAACTTTATTTTAAAATTCCTAATAACCCGATATGTATAATGTCTTGTGTACGGTTAGCGAATAACAAATTGGTTAGCCTATGTTTTGTTTTTGAACATGGCGTATTGCTCATTCACGAGCAAATTTCCATCAAAATACTTCTGGAAGTATTCAATATATAATCGTCTTCTTTACGATTCGAATCCTGTACCGCTGCTTCATTATCTACATGTGTTTGTCGGCATATTTATCAGATAATGTGTTCATCTGACCGAAAGGGGAGGGGGAGCGTATATCCTTTGCAAGGGAGTAATCTTCTTGAATATAAAGGTTGGGCTACATTAATATGATGTTCCGCTCAAAATATTTCTGTGAATTCTACGAAAACGAGTTCTCCATTCGATGAAAGCATCAGATTGTCAACAACTTTGTCCGCACATGTTCGGCGCCCGCTGTTGCACGATAAAGTTCCTTGGAATAACTTAACGGTGCTGAATTGTTCTGTCGGCCGATTGTGAGTTCTGAAAATGACATCACCGGCTTAGAGGGGGAAAATGTAATTTTGATATGACCCGCCCTCAAGGGTTAATCCAGTCGAGTCATATCATTTTATCATCCACCACTGATCCTTGTCGGGCTTGAAATTTTTATGACCGGATCCACTGCGATGGTTTACGACTTTGCTGCGAGACTCTTTTGTCAGTCTGCAGAGAAGAGGCGACCGGCTCAGCCGAAGCTCAAACTATCATGTGTGCCGACGTCCCCTGCAAGATCAGAAGTCTCTAACTGGTTGAAATCGAGCGACTCCAGCCCTCATAAACTTGCCGTGAAATGCACTTCGCCTGCAATTGACATTCAGAACTGGGGCTTTGATGGGCGAGACCTCCCCGCGGCTAAACCGTACTCTATCCCCCGGTACAGCTTTGACGGTCTGTACTAATCATTTCGATGCAGTTTAATTATGCCCATTTCTTCTCGTTCTCGGTGACGAGAAGTTTTAATACGCGATTTAATAGCTCCCCGGAGGTCAACGGCCGCTCAATAAAATATTGTGACTGGACAATTTGAATTGAGCAGGTTTCTGACATGTTTTTCTAATAAAGCTCCGAGCCTGGTGGGAGATATTTTACGACCGCGCATATTATTTCTCGTTCTGCATTTCCCCGTACTCACTGCAGGCACGGGCACTTAATATCCCGCATATAGAAGAGCCCATAAACTTCCCAAACCCTTTCCGTTTCTCCTTAAACGCAAAAAACAGCTGAAGTTTGGACCCCAATGTTTCTATGCCTTATATTTGACAGAAACCGAAAACTAATTTTCCCTCTCAGTTATTTATGACGACACTATACAGTGTCGTTATTTTTGCCAAGGGTCGGATTCATTTCCTTCCAAAACAAATGAGATTACTCTCCTGTGTGGATTTCATTAGTCTTTCATTACCATACATGACTGAAATATAGTTGAAAGCGACGTTAAATCGTATTCACGCACTCACTCACTCACTAGCATTCATGAGATTGAAATCCTAATACTATAATATATCCCTATACTTCTCCCACGCAATATCCATAAGTATATATGCAAATAGAAAAAATCAAGATAATTTTTTGTTTTATTTATTACCAAATTGGAGAACAGATCAAGAATTGTTCATCCTGTTAAGAGCCGTGTATGCATGCAGTAATCCCAAATCTGTCAAATGATTGATCGCCCCTGTCGAATTTTGACCAAAAAAATGATAAAAATACAGAACAGGATATACAAATGATCTCTGACGAACACATCTTCCGCAGTAACCACTCTCAAAATATAGATGCCAGAAATTCAAGACGCCGACAGCGGCCATTTCGCCGAAAGTCTATGTCAAGCGAAAGGATTTTTCCCCGTCAAAAATGGGAACACGGATTTTTCCCCGTCAAATGGGTAGTCCTGCTGTGGAGACTATCCTCTTGTGTGTGTTTGGGTTGGGTGTAGGAGCCCTTAACATCGTATCGACCCTTGACGTTGTAATGAGATATTAAGAGCCGATATGACGATGTTAAGGGTTGGCCAGTGGGTGGGTGCGTGGGTTCAGGTTCCTGTTGCTTCAATGCATTTTGCTGAGAAGCAACAGGAACTTGATAATGTGATGTGTAGCACTGTAATATTACTTGTCTTTATTGCACCATGTAAGCGTCCTGTCTTTGTCTTGTGCGCTGTCCTCAGAGTTTTATAGGGTGGATGGAGGGTGCCTGGTTCCATGCTGCTTTAAAGATTTCTTCTTTAAAGTAGCAAGAACACAACTGGGCTGGGTGGTGCTTAGTTGGTTCGTCATGATATACGTAGCTGAAATATTGTTGAAAGCGACGTTAAATTCTATTCACTCACTCACTTAAAGGTTGACCATGTCGCTTTTTTGGCTCTTTAGGGCTTTGCGATATTAAGGATAGCTATCCCCTTGCAGGGTCAAAATTGGTCATTTTTTTTATTATTACTTCATTCAAATATTCACTATTTCCTCTAACATTTGGTGAAAAAATGAAATAAAAATTATAAATAGAAGTGCTTCAATATTAGGATTAAAAATTTAGTTTCCGAGGCGCTGGAACAATTAAACAGATTGCCTTAGCTTGGGCTTGGCTACTATTATCTTTGTCTGTTAAATTTCCCTTTCCAAAACTCATTTCCGCAGTATTATGGTAAGCTAATTATCTATTAGTCCTACTTATTTACATTAATGTACCCCCTTCTAATCAAAACCATGCAAACATCCTTATTTTTGTTTCTAATTATGACAGTGACACTTCACTCAGACACCCGCCGTGAAGTAATCTACACAGGTGTGAAGTTTTAGCAGGTTTTTTAAGTTTAAATTGGACTTTAAACCGACTTGATGGAAAAAACTTAGTGTAATAGTTATCCAGAATAAACAGGAATTCGAGTAGGTCCCATTAGACAGATTAAAAATGTATTTGACAATAGAATTCGAGCAAAAAATAGGGATTAATTCATCAGATGTATAGCGGGACACATTTTGCCCGATTTCTAGCCTTTCATTTTTGTACAAAATCCGAAATTCAAACGTTTATTTCTCGAAAAGTATCCATGCTACGCTTTTGAAATTTGGCATGCTTGTTACTTATAAGGTGATCTAGAAAACTTTATCTCACTTTTTGTAAGTTCGGCTTCGTTTTTTAATTATCCAACTTTTAAGACAAACGACCGTAAAAAAGTACATTTTTTTCAATTTATTTTAGTAAAATAGTTATAAAAACAAAACCAGGCAAAAATTTTTAAAAATGAGATAAAGTTTACTAGTTCGAATTGTCTCCTACCAAGGTATACCATCAAAGTTGAACAAGATCAACAGTTTTCATGAAATTTCAATTGAAAAATGGACGCTATTGTTTTCATTTTAATTTTTTTAAATTGGAATATTTTCTACACAGTTATACAAATCATATAGTTGGAATCCCTTCGATGTATGCTTTCATAAAATATATAGTTTATTATGGTTATCTTGTATATTTATTGATACATTCGACAAATTGTCATGGGGGTGCAAAAACTGCCTCTAAGGGGATAGCTATCCTTAAGGGTCGACATGACGGCCCTTAACATCGCAGTCATAATTGCGATGTCGAAATCGTGAATTTTAATTCTTTCGGATTTTGACCGCATTTTTTAGAGCCCCTGTGAGTGGTAACCACTTCCAAGTGACTCTTGGTTTCCATAATGGCTCGGTGCGTGGGTCCAACACCGTGACAACACATTTGGACAAAATACGGCCCACACGAAATGCCGTTCTACTAGTTCTCGAGTGCGCATACACGAATCCCTGGACCTACTATGCAAATGGCCCTCTGAACGTCCGTCTGCACCACAGGCCACTAGTAACCAGCATATGGGTGTATTTCTTCCTGTGGGTTTACATATATGTAGTCCCAAGTGCGCACCCAATCCGATCTATCTGGCATTTCCATAATACTCTTCGAGTGCGACTTTGCACAGTGGACCCTATAGTATGGCCCGTATATCCACTTTACAGCCCGCACACATGCACCCATTCCAACCCTGGAGCTGCGCTTTCTCTACTACTGATGACTTCTCAGATGGCTCCATAGTCCTGTAAGTTTTGTTCTACTGTCCACCACGAGGTCCAAGGTCAACCCACCACACTTCCATCCCATTCCCACAATGAGCAATCACAATCAATTCTACTAAGATCAATTCTATACAAGAAATTGTCTCGGATATTTCCAAGGGATGCCAGTAGTAATTACTGGAAAGGGCTTTGAAAGTCATTAGCTTGCGTTAAACTCTCATATTTTATTATATGGTCGCTTTGAATGGAATAAATTATTTTGTTTATGGAGGCCGGGCATATTCTTGGGGGCGACTGGCTTAAAGATTTGAAGCTTGTACCATGTTTTGTACGTGACTAACTGGTTGTTAGCCGTGGAACAAGACATATCTTGAAGTTGAGTTCGTGAAAAGCTCGATTTCGCGGATAAAATCGTTCAGTATGACAATCACTTCTCATTCAAACAGATTGACATTTGAAAATCATAAGTAAATCTTATTCCTCATAACTTCGATCTATAAAAACACGTTCAGAACATTGCGATATTAATTGTCGCCCATGTCGATATTCTGTCCATTGCGATTTTAAAGGTGGACGTATTGTCCCTTAACATCATTGCGATGTTTAGGGTCGACATATCAACATTGCGATATTAATTTTTGGCCATGTCGGTATAATCATGGAGCTTATGTGACGTTAAGGGTCGATATTTTGTCCTTGCTGATGGTAAGGGTGGACGTATTCATCCTTAACATCATTTAAGATTCAACATATCGACCCTTAACACCGCATTGGTCGAAATGTCGACCCTAACATCGCATTACGACGTTAAGGGTCGATGCGATGTTAAGGGCTTCTACAGTGGGAGCTGAAAACTAAAAAATATTTTGTAAACGAAAAGAAAAATCCGCAGTCAGAAATATTTCTCATGAGTGTACAAATTTATAATATTCATGGCGCCTGTAGAAATGAAAGCTGTCCATACAGCGTCCAGTTTGAACGCCAGTTTTTTAGTGGCCCTGAAATAAACATGAGATGGACATGAAATAGACATGAAATGAACATAATACCTAATGAACCGTATCTATAGCAACAGACCGTCTACCGCTTATCTCGGCGAAACACTCGGGGGGGGGGGGGAACAAAGTTTTATATTTTAACGATCATATGTGAATCTGGATATAGCGATTTTATGACTATTGTCACAATTGCTCCCAATGTCCATGGCGCCAAACTGTCTGCGGTGACATATGTTATCTCGCACCTCGTTTGTTATGATGTTAATTTCTAATTAACGTACCTGAAAGTTATACCTTATGGGAGTCCAGCTGTACGTAATCAGTTGTGTTCAATATATAAGGCGTAATTGTCTGCTCCAAAGTTTATATCGCGAAAATCAGCAGACTGAAATTCTAGAAAAGGATAAATGTATCAAAAGATTAGAGGATGAATTATTCTCTAGTCATCTTGCATTAATCTTTTATCATTGTCATTAAAAACTATAGTGAAGAGATTTTATTAACTAAAAACGTACATGTTGATTTTTTTTCAATACTGTCCCGAGCAGTTCGCGACTGTACAGTCCTTCACGTCACAAAACAATTCTAACTTAACAGTACTCGCAGTAAAGCAAATCACTATAATGTTCTAATCAAACGAGTCACTCTGATAAAAATCGACCATCCCCTACTTCAATATTCACGAAAATTAAATGTGATAAATAGAAACTAACTTAATAATTATTGCAACCATTAGTTATGATCACAATGAAACAAGTCATTACGATATACACATCAGCCATAAGCAATATTCACAATAAAACCAGTCAGTGATATACAGATCAGCCATAAGCAATATTCACAATAAAACAACGCAGTCTGACATACAGATCATACCCTAGCAATAACCACAATAAAACCAGTCACTGTGATATAGACTCCGATCAACCCTTAGTTATATTCAAAATAAAACAACGCACTCTGATATACAGGTTATGCCTTAGAAATATTCACAATAAAGCAAGTCATTGTGATAGATCAACCCTGAGCGATATTCACAATAAAAAAACCGCACTGTGATATACAGATCAACCTTTAGCAATATTCACAATGAAATAACGCACTGTGATATACAGATCATGCCTTAGCCATATTTACAATAAAACAAGCCAATGTGATCTGCAGATTGACCTTTATCAATATTCACAATAAAACCAGTCACTGTGATCTACAGATAACTCCCTAGCGATATTCACAATAAAACAACGCACTATGATATACAGATCATGTCTTAGCAATATACACAATAAATCAAGTCACTATGATGTAGAGATCGACCCTTAGCATTATTTACAATAAAAAAGTCCCTGTGATGTACAGATACACCCTTAGCAATATTCACAATAAAACCAGACACTGAGAAACAGATAATCACTTCACCATATTCGCAATAAAACCAGACGCGTGAATGTTAAAAAACATGGCAAAACTTGGCAATATTCACAATAAAACAAGTCACTGTAATATACAGATTCAAAACTTAGCAATATTCAAAATAAAACAATTCACTGTGATATACAGATCCAAAACTTAGCAATATTCAAAATGAAACAAGTCACTGATATACAGATTCAAAACTTAGCAATATTCAAAATAAAACAAGTCCCTGTCATACAGATCCAAAACTTAGCAATATTCAAAATAAAACAAGTTTTCGTGATATATCGATCCAAAACTTAGCAATATTCAAAATAAAACAAGTCACTGTCATATACAGATTCAAAACTTAGCAATATTCAAAATAAAACAACTTTTCCTCATATACAGATCCAAAACTTAGCACTATTCAAAATAAAACAGTTTTCGTGATACACAGATTCAAAACTTAGCAATATTCAAAATAAAACAACTTTTCCTCATATACAGATCCAAAACTTAGCACTATTCAAAATAAAACAGTTTTCGTGATACACAGATCCAAAACTTAGCACTATTCAAAATAAAACAAGTTTTCGTGATATACTGATCATCTATAAAAAAAACTATACTGATCAGTCCTTGACAATATTCAGTTTGCCGAATGACAAACAGATATACCAACAAATTGACCAATAGTAAATGCCCAAATTAATAACGCGTAACCTTTGTTGTCATCCCCGTCGTAATAAGTCAATATCGCATACTATTCCATTCTTGTAAACCAGAGTCTACCTTACCGGAATGGGCTATTAGGCGAACTCTTCACTACATATACTACCATGTACGAAAGCTCGAAGTTTAAGAGATTTTACAACACGTTCCAGAGTGTAATTATGCCACCTTCCTTCCCTACTAATAAACCAGTGGAGCCCAGTAGCATATTGCTTTTGCAGGCTTGCGCGATTATGAAGTTTTAAAACTGCTGTGCAAAAAATAGTGCAATTTATGCAACATTAGGCGCATATTCCATATAGATTGGTTCCGTACCATAACTTTTACATGAGGCGTTGCAGGGACAGTCTCAATTTGCTTTCGGAAAAATATCTTTGTGGGTTTTTTGTTCAGTTCATGCAAGTTTGTGTGTAAAATGGACTGTAATTAGGTCTACAGAAGCAAAACTCCTTAAAAGTTTAAGAACCTTGATTATATGATTCTATAATATTTCCTCGTTAAATTATGATACACGATAATTAGTCTTTTCGGACCTGCCCACTGTTGTATATCAACAAGGATACACAATCAAACGCTAAACCCTCAGACGTCTTTCAGCACACTCTGCTCTCATTGAGTCTTAGGTGTAAATCGTGTGTTTTTCGGAGCAAATTACCGGGGTGGTGTAAAAGACTGGTGAATATCTCTAGATTATTGTGGAAAGTAAGATCCAAACTACTTGCATTGGCCATTGGACTATTGAAACATGACATTAGAGGTACCGAAATAGAATTAATGACCAGAATGTTTCATAATATGAACTTAAAGAAATGCCAATTACCTATAAAATAGTCGGAATTTATGTAGATTGTCAGAGTCCCAAGTCCCAATCCAACTGCTCCGATTAGGGGGAGATAATTCTTGCACTTCAAATATGTGGGTGTATATTGAAGCCAATTACTCTTATTATAATGCTGGCTGGTTGTACGGAGAAGTTATCTTCTGCGTGAAAACAGTGTACAAACCTAACCTTACCTGGCCTGGCGGATGGGGGGCACACCCCCTCCCCCCATTCGCTTTTTGTTCCTATCTCCAGAACGACAAGCGCTTGAGAGCTGAAGCTCCGTGACTTTTTAGTTTATCATATTGGAGTCATTTTCAGCATATTTGCATATACCGATCCAAAACTTAGCAATATTAAAAATGAAACAAGTCACAGTCAAATACAGATCCAAAACTTAGCAATATTCAAAATAAAACAAGTTTTCGTGATATACAGATTCAAAACTTAGCAGTATTCAGAATAAAACAAGTTTTCGTGATATACCGATCCAAAACTTAGCAATATTCAAAATAAAACAAGACACTGTCATATACAGATCGAAAACTTAGCAATATTCAAAATAAAACAAGTTTTCCTAATATACAGATCCAAAACTTAGCAATATTCAAAATAAAACAAGTTTTCGTGATATACAGATCCAAAAACTTAGTAACATTCAAAATAAAACAAGTTTTCCTGATATACTGATCATCTATAAAAAACTATACTGATCAGTCCTTGACAATATTCTGTTTGTTGAATGATAAACAGATATACCAACAAATTGACCAATAGTAAAGTGCCCAAATTAATAAAACGTAAGTAACCTTTGTTGTCATCCCCGTCGTAATAAGTCGATATCGCATACTATTCCATTCTCGTAAACCAGAGTCTGGCTTACCGGAATGGGCTATTAGGCGAACTGTTCACTACATATACTACCATGTACGAAAGCTCGAAGTTTAAGAGATTTTACAACACGTTCCAGAGTGTAATTATGCAACCTTCCTTCCCTACTAATAAACCAGTGCAGCCCAGTAGCATATTGCTTTTGCAGGCTAACGCGATTATGAAGTTTTAAAACTGCTGTGCAAAAATAGTGCAATTTATGCAACATTAGGCGCATACTCCATATAGATTTTTTCCGTACCATAACTTTTACATGAGGCGTTACAGGGACAGTCTTAATTTGCTTTCGGAAAAATATCTTTGTGGGTTTTTTATTCAGTTCATGCAAGTTTGTGTGTAAAATAGACTGTAATTAGGTCTACAGAAGCAAAACTCCTTAAAAGTTTAAGAACCTTGATTATATGATTCTATAATATTTCCTCGTTAAATTATGATACACGATAATTAGTCTTTTCAGGCCTGACCACTGTTGTATATCAACAAGGATACACAATCAAACGCTAAACCCTCAGACGTCTTTCAGCACACTGCTCTCATTGAGTCTTAGGTGTAAATCGTGTATCTTTCGGAGCAAATTACCGGGGTGGTGTAAAAGACTGGTGAATATCTCTAGATTATTGTCGAAAGTAAGATCCAAACTTCTTGCATTGGCCATTGGACTATTGAAACATGACATTAGAGGTACCGAAATAGAATTAATGACCAGAATGTTTCATAATATGAACTTAAAGAAATGCCAATTACCTATAAAATAGTCGAAATTTATGTAGATTGTCAAGAGTCCAAAGTCCCAATCCAACTGCTCCGATTAGGGGGAGATAATTCTTGCACTTCAAATATGCGGGTGTATATTGAAGCCAATTACTCTTATTATAATGCTGGCTGGTTGAAGTTATCTTCTGCGTGAAAACAGTGTACAAACCTAACCTTACCTGGCCTGGCCATCCTCGCGAGCCAGTGTATCGATCGATCTATTGGGATCGATACACAGTAATGGCTTGGTTAGTTGCCCATAGTATACGAGTTCTGGATATGAATAGATGAAGGGGTTTCCCCTGAATCTACCCAATCAGTGAACGCGCTAAGCTGGTTGATTAGGCCAATCCGCTGCGAGGTATGAGATGTGACAGATTTCAATTTCATCGCGGGCCATACTGCTTTGATGTCAAGCGGAAATCGACATCGGAAGTCAAAGCAAAAACCGCAGGCTTGGGATACCGACATGCTAATTCAAAACAAGAGCGGGCGATGTTTTAATACATTGTATAATAGAGACATCGACTCAAGAACTCATTCGAATCACCAAAAATGTTCAGGTAAACCCTCTGCGAGGATTTAGGATTTACCTGGACTTGTGATGATGGGCCTGGCGCGTGGGAGACACTCCCCCTCCCCCTGTTCGCTTTTTGTTCCTATCTCCAGAACGACAAACACTTGAGATCTCCGTGACTTTTTAGTTGATCATATTGGGGTCATTTTCAGCCTATTTGCATGCCCCGAGCAGAGTATCATGGCTAAATTCAAAATGGCGTCCATATTGGCTACACGTCATATATTCTGCATGGAAAAGTGGGTAAAAATTATTTTTCTTCATATCCGATTATTATTTACTAGTACTAATTAATCAGCCATTTTTTGGGAGAAAACACATAAATTTAAAAATCGAAAAATCGCGCAAAAGGTGCCTTTTTTGATAATGTCGTTTTCAGCTTTCCAGCGCACTTTCCGTCCCCCTCCCCCCCCCCCAGCCCCTCCCCTACCAGACTGCGGTACTGTCCAAATCACCCAGGCCAGATATGGTTTAGGAGAGATGGTACCAGCTGATCATGGTACCATCTCTCCCATGGGTGAAGTTGTACAGAGAGTTTTCCCGAAGAATTATGTGACAACTTCTCCGCACTGATTCCGCTATGGGAGGCTACGTCGCGGGCATTCGACCAGCAAGTTTTTTGAAAAATTGAAATGAATTCTACAAATAGAATATAATGACGGGGGTTGGGGCGGGGGGTTGAACTGCCAAACTGTCAGAATTTAGGCAAACTTGTTTCAAGTATATCCTGTTTGAAGACAGGAGTATTTTATGTTTAGATTAAAACAACTTCATCTTGGTTGAAGATATGTAGGGACGACGAAACATGTGCCTCCCCATATCTAACTATAAGCATTGGAAGAGGTGTGTAAGGAAGAGGTGTGTAAGGAAGAGGTGTGTAAGCACCAGTAGCGCAGAGGAGAATCTGTCCCTCTGTAAGACAGGGACTCGTTACTGTTGTTAATTGGTTAATTATGTAGATTTGCGGATTAGGACGAGGTCGTGAAGAAAGGAGACTTCGACCTCCCTACCCCCCAAAGTGAGATAGTTGGCACTCTTGAATCGAAATAGAATAACAAAAGCCCATATATAGCCCATCTGGAACTCAGTATAGCAATCGAAACCGCAGAGTAATTGATGGAATCACGCACAGGGGCTCGTTACCTGTGGATTCATGGATGTATCTGGGCGCTCCATCGCACCGTTTAACCCTTCATGGGTATAGTGAATGAGTAGGACGTGGCCCAGTCACGTTGTACTCACACCGGGCCAGCCAGTCCTTGATCTAGCCTCTTACAGTGAGCGCCAATTAAGGCAGGAGTATAGCCATCAATGATCCTTTACCGTTTTGTTGTTTTTTTTTTGTTTTTTTTTATCCACCCTCCCCCAACCCCCATTGTTGAAATCACAGAACAGAACATGTTTTAATTCTATCATATAAATGATTTAGTATGATGTATTATTGTCCAGCTCTAACACTAATTGTTAAGGAGGAGACATTAGTTTGATGAATTAAAGGCACCATTGCATATGAAAACACATATTTCACTGTACATGTATAATTTTATCGACACATTTAATAATTAGGACTTCAAACACGATTTCCTTGTAGCTGAGAGTGAAATGCAAAGATAAAACGTTTTGACTCACAGTGCAGGGGATATAAATGATGCAGCGAGAGCAATAAAACTGCAAATTCCATTCGTGTAACGCCTTGAGTCTAGAACAACTCTCGATAATTTAGCGTATCATCCATTCTCCATGGCTAATTTCCGTGAAGTTAATGTACGTAATTTGCAAATTTTCACGGGCGCTAATTGCTGGTCGGCACAAAACTCACTACAGGCATCTGGAACTAGTTGGATCCATAAAATATAGGAACAACGTGGATCAAAGCCAAGCCCGGGGTAATTAAGTGCCAATGTGTTTTCATCGTCAACCGGGGAAAATTGGATTGCGAGAAAATGAAAGGAAAATAGAGGTCATTTTCATGGGCGTGCAAAAGGCATTATACGGGTACTTGGCGAGTATGTATGTCAAATATAGCTCTGTGTGAGAGTACGTACCACATACAGTCTGCTTTTATGCGTATATTACATGTGAGTAGACAAACAAACAGTATAAAGAGAGCGGCTGTTCTTGGATAAATCAAACAGCTGGGAGACCGAGCGAGACTCGCGCCCTGGGAGGGGGCGTGAACGAAGAGGAAGGGGCGGGGCGGTGAAGCTGGTTATCATCGGGTGTTCTCGGGATATTTCGCCGATTAGATCGATGGTCAATGTCTTCATGCAAGCTGACAGGCAACTTTGGGTGCCTGTTGACCTAACACTGACATATGAATAACTATGTTTTCAAAGAATAATGCAGTCAGATTGTCTCCAATTAAGTGATTTTTTTCAGCAGAGAGTCGGTTTCACTTTTTATTTCCCTTAAAACGAGCCCAATCAGTGGTGCAAAATAATTCTTGTTAAATTTTAAGTACTTTATTTGAGGAGATGGTAGAATCACTGTGTGTCAACGTACTCCAGTTAGTGCGCTGTACGGTGAAGAGGCTAGGTTAAGTGGAGTAGGAGCAACATCATTTCTGCTCCTACATTCCAGTTAACCTACACTGAGAAAAATATTCTGAAAGTTTAAGGAATATTCCCCGACTATTACCCCAGCGGAATATTCCTTAAAATTTAATAAAGAATATTCCGTAGCATGTTTTGGAATTTCCTTAACATGGTAGGGATATTCCGTAGTTATTTTGAGGAATATTCCGCTGGGGTAATAGTGAGGGAATATTCCTTAAATTTTTAAGGAATTTTTTTTCCGTGTAGCCTCTCCACTGTACAGCGCACTAATCTGGAGTGCGTTGTCACACAGTGAGAATGGAGCCCATATGAATTATCGGAAACTGAGAACAAGGCGATGGGTTGTCAGCCTAGGATCGTTGTTAGGTCGTTGTTCAGTATCTAAATCATTCATCCAACCACTCAGATATACAGACGAGTGATCATGAGCTGTTGAGTGTACGCCACTGTTGAGTGTACGCCACTGGTCGCCAGAAACAGAAGTTCTGTAACTTAGCATTATGGACCAATATTTACAGAAAAATAAATTCTCAAAGAATAAAACAATCCGACAAATCAATATAATCACCGATCAGGTCCGTTTTCACCTTAGTGAAATTTATTTTTATATCAGCTGTAATAAAGACACATTCTAGAGGGTGTGTACATTTGTCTGCAGAAGGGCTCAATATCCTTAAGTGAAGTAAACTGCACTATTCTATTTAATCCACAGTAAACATGTTTTGAGCGCATCACCAGTATCTGTAGAGCCTAATTTTCAAAATTCATTTTTTTTTTTAGTTTTTGTTAGGGTTAGGGTTTTGCTAGGGTATGTTTGTTTGGGTCATCGTCGCCGTGTGACCGATAAGGTTAGGTGCGACGTTAAACTCCAAACAACCAATCCGTCTTGCAAACAACCTTTATAGGTACAAATTAATTTCTTAGATTATTTCTGTGTGATAGTTAAATCGCAGAGATAATCCAATAACTTATTCTAATTTCTAAATACCAACTTCGATGCTCTTTTCTCTCATTGTACTCTGCGCACTAAAAAGTAAAACTTTTCTCAGAAAACGATGAGAGATGACACTTTACACAGGCTACTCTCAATGCGAATTGGCATTTGACGTAAAACATAGAAATCCAGTTTCGGCAAGAACTTCGGCATTTGAAGGATTTTAGTACCTTCTCCAAGCGTATCATTTATACGTGTGCGCTTACATATAGCTAGATATATACCCGGACCCTTTTAGGCCCATTGTCTATCAGCCAATCATAAGCACCTGTGGCTTCAGCCTACATAAACTGACAATTAAAACGGTGTACGAGAAATGAACATCGGGCTCCTGAAGAGAAAGTCTTTGATATATATCGGCTGTCAAATCAACATTTAATTTGCAAGGCTATTGACATCTAGATCGGCTATCGTCATCTAGTTGTAAAGCCGACAACAGGCGATTAACTCCCACTGTACTCATAAACTGGAGGAAAGGGGCCCAGGAAAATCCCGGTCGAGATTTGATTTGACTAGGTTCGCGTTGATAACATAAGAATATCTCAGAGCTTGAAACCTTCTGAGAACTTCAGCTTTGGACCACCAGAACACGAAAATCGATCAGAACTAAGACCTTCGGAATAAAGGAATTTCATGGGTTGTGCTAATCATGGACATTAAAATTGAAAACCTTAAGAATATCGAAATTAATAACTCGGCAAGTTCTGAGATGATGACGTCAATATAGATTTACAACTTCATAATTAACAACGAACTAAGAAAGGAATCCAGTTACCTTTACCACATAATTTATAAGAACATTCAGAACGTTTGAAACAGCGGACCTGCAGATACATTTTTCAATTTGATCGTTAGTAGTATATAAAGAGCAACCGGTGCGTATTTGACATGCGCTGGTGATCGTTTTTTGCGCGCTTCGCGCAATGGAGCGTGTGCATGATGACGTCGCTGCGAGATACGCTGATGTCGCAGTACCCAGCTCCAATACAGATTCTAAATATCGCGCACAAGCGCACGTCGGACTACGAACCTAAGGGAGCCTACATATCTAGGGTTGTTGGATTGATTGATAAGCACTGACGCTGGCGAGGATCGAGGTCACTTCCGGATTACCATCGACCTTTGTCCTGCAACGTCATCGCGCATGCGCACTCGATAGAATGGCGTGTCGTTTGGTGTATCTAAGTTATGGAAGTTTTCACATTAAACAGTAATACTGGTCTCATTTCATGACAGTATTGTCACTTAGCCGATTGACTTCATCGTTTGCATGCTCATTCGCTAGGAGGGGTGCTTGGGAGGCGTACCGATGTACTCTCGTCTTAACGCCGTGAACGCCTTTACCACCGATTAGTGGACAAATTACCCATTTCTGCGACTTACCTGACTTTGTTTCACATGCTCAACATTTGTTTCACATGCTCAAAATTTCTGGGACGTCTATCCCCTACCCATACATACCTGTCACCTACACACATAACCCCTGCA
Organism: Hanleya hanleyi; assembly: GCA_036873755.1. Lineage (NCBI taxonomy): Eukaryota > Metazoa > Mollusca > Polyplacophora > Lepidopleurida > Hanleyidae > Hanleya > Hanleya hanleyi. The sequence goes on from JAVTVY010022202.1 coordinate 36,259, forward strand.
CTCTACCAACATCGAATGTTAGTAGTAGTAAAAGCTGAAATGTCTTAGCATTGTAGTCGAGGATTGTGACGTCGCGGATGGCGTCACGTCCAGGTCGAGGTCAAAGGTCAAATGTCACATTCGGTGCGAGGCCACTTCCGATCACGTGGATTTTCCGGGGAAAATGTGGAAAAACGGAGTATGTCTGTATAAATCTGCGGGGAAATCCAGACAAATGGGTCAAGGTGAGCCCTATCTGATCCAAATGAGTCATGGGGGGGTCTTAAAGCCTTCGGCATGTAGACTACGACTGGGATAGTATGGACTTGGGGTCTAGGCACGCATACAGAGTCGAGGCGTCATAGTTGAATATTGCAGTTTAGGGTACACAGGGGCATGTTTGGGCCATCCTTGCTCTAAATTGGCTGTGTTGGGTGTTGTTTTGAAGCAACCTCCGAAATTATACACCCCTGCCATCATTCACTTAATATGTAGACCTGTACCAAAAAAGATAATTTCATAAAAACTGAATCTTAGTGTTGAAAAAGTCATTATCACCACCATAAATACTAAGATATTTAATTTGTCATTTGTGGATGTGCGTGAGCAATGAATTCCGAAAAAAAATGCTTTGCTGAATTTCTTTAAACAAACGAGAGTTAGCTTTGATGTAGCGTTGCTGTTGTTGTTGTTGTTGCTGTTGTTGTCCTCATTGAATAAATGTTTACCTCTTCAAAACAACAAGGGCAGTGCAGGATGTCGTCTTGTAGCTCTCAGCATGTAGATGTAGGTTTTGAATGGAAGTTATGGTGCGCAAGCACAGTCGAACGTATTACAGAAAGAGGGAATTTTGTGGGGTATGCAGGAGTGTTTGAGCGATTTAGGCACCATCTTGGGTCCAAATATGGCGTGAAAATTGTCGCCATAAAGCCCCAGCCATGTAGACTACGACTGATGTGGTGACATCATGATACACATGAGCAGTAGTAGAAAAAGCGCAATTTCGAATGCGCCTGGGGACATGCCTACCTCTAGACCCTAAACACTAGCCCCTAGGGGCGATGCGTGACAGTTGGACCATTGGGGTGGAACTTGTATTATGGCCAGGGAGAGCGTGTGACGTCATTGTTGACGTCATCAGTAGTAAAGATATGCACATGGGCGTGTTTAGGCAATCTAGGTGCCATACTTTGTCTAAATGGGTCGTGTAGTGCGTCCTATTCATGATCTCGTGGTGTAGACTACGACTACGGTGATGGTAGTGGAGAAAGCGTAGAATAGCTCGGGTGCTCACTTGAAACATGCTTATCCCTGAACAAAAGCCCATAGGGGCGTGCGTGCGGCCCTTGGAGATGCATGGAGTATTTCCACAGAAGAATAATGAGAGAAATTCATGCAGTGACGCTTTAACGTTGGGAGATAAGACTATACACTCTTACACAAACACACACACACACACACACACACACACACACACACACACACACACATACTCACCTATGCCTAGGCCCTAATCTCTAAATGCCTTGACACAGTCAGATAAAAGAAAGAGACGTTAACAACAACAACAACAGCAACAAGCAGATTGTGTATTTCACATTATATTATCCCCTCCAGCACATCACACCCATGCCGATGGAGCCGCCTTCTGTGTGTTTACAATTCACGTACGTTATTGTCCGTGTATCAGACGCATCGTCGAATACTCTTGTCCAGTCTGAAGCTGCCCTTTGAGAAACTGCCCTTGTGTTACATCAATCTTCGGTCATGTTCGCTCTTGTCGGTTAGAGGCATTGTTTTCTTTAGTCCACCCCTAACCGTCAGTCCAGGTATACTGTAAAGGTAACATGCCATAGAGCGGCCGTTTTCGTAGTTTGGTCGCATTGTTCAGAGCCTCCATGGGTGGCAACCCCATATTCTCCTCCAGATGATGCTTCGTTTTCAGTTCGCTGGAACAGTGAGTAGATTCTGAGTGTCGCGAGTTTTGTCTCTGTTCCTCTTCATACCGATGGATAGTCTTCCCGTGTCTCACTCAAATCGTAGTGTCTGTGATGAGTTTACCCACACTCAAAGCTAGTATACTCCATGTTGAACGACTGAACGTCGACTGTGGACGTCTTTCGGAGTGATGGCGGCTCAAATGACTGCGTAGTCAGAATATAAGTTTGTGCTGCCTCAGTTATGTTCATTAACTGTGCGCAAAAATCATGACTCAATTATAGGGCGAAGAAATGTGACAAATAATGGGTAGGTCGACCCATTCTGGCACCGGACCTGGGAACAAGGGACAAAAAATTAATTGAAATCGCTTTTGTTTGATACCACCCATGTCTATAGAATGTGAAGTTATTACGGGAGTTGGGATGGGGTGGGAGAGTTCGGACGGTGTGCGAGATATAGGTGTTCAAGTGACATTTCCAAATGCAAAATTTAAAAAAAACGTTGACGGGCGTTGGAATAAACAGTATTTTATAAATGGAAATGGGGATTGGATAACAGGCAGAGCCTATACCAAACACTCTCCCTGTTTTCAGTTTCTTATTCAAAAGATGGTCATCTAGATAACAGAGTGGTCTTTCATGTAAATTCCGTTATAGTCGATAATATAATCAGTCGATTATAGTTTAGTGAGATTGTGCGAAAAACAAAGAGTGTGTCCGCTATATACAAGTTCTAGGAACATCAAAGCAAATATTTCGACTATTGCATCGAGGAATATAAAAATTGTACAAATTAACTCGTATGTTAAATTTTAGATCTTAAATCTGCCGGTGCGTCTGATAAAGTCATGAACAAATAAAGTGATGCAACTATTATATTCAAAATCCTTTGAGAAGTCATCAAATAGCAGTGTATCAATATTTACGTTATGACCGATTTCATTGAGTAAGATTGTTACTGCGTTAAGATGGGCATTGACAGGCGATACTGCGTTAAAGCGATGGCGGTCTAGTGAGAGACTGAAGGATGGTGGAAGGAATTATGGAATGATGATATATACATACGACGTTATATTATCACCGATCTCCTGCTGCTGCTCCTCCTCCTCCTCCTCCTCCTCCTCATCCTCCTTCTCTCTCACTCACTCTCACTTATACCCACTCTCATTAACTTCGTAACTTCAATCTTTCTACTCCTCTCCCACCCCAATCACTAACTCATCCATTGGGCCCAAGTGTATCGCATTTGTACTAATTAATAAGAGTACTATATGAGTGGTGTAAACCGGTTTCAACCAGTGCTGCGCCCCATTCACTTTTTGGGTTAGCCAGTCAGCCTCTCGAAAAGTCGATGGAAAGTTGAGATGAATATCCATCGGTCGGTCAGGATGTAGATTGCTGGGGCTGTGTGTGTGGGGGGGGGGGGGGTATATGTATAGAGTAAAAGGAGTGTGAGTGTGTAGGAGATAGCCGTCTCGCAAAAAGATGGGCGTTCCCGGAAATGCGTACATCGCTCACTCATCATGTACGGCACTCGATGCGCTAAGACGAACGTTAGGGCGTTATTGCATAACGATGACGTTGATCGCGATAGGGCCATAACGGGTGAGAGCTTTCACTGGATACCACAAACGACATTATTCGCCAAAACACCGCCTCCCTATGCCGCCCAAACGCGCCTGCCTAGCGGCTGTGTTTATGCTCACGATGTCGTCACAGGCCCAAATAAGCATAGCAATGAAAACGAACTGTCAATGACCTGCCCAAACAATATTTGTATATATATTACATACATGATACAGGAAGAGGGCATATATTACAGACATGATCTTCAAACATGTAATAGTCAATCATCTCTCGTTTGAGAACGTCATCCAATTGTCAACGGCCAACCTGGGGTATTTTTCATGTTTGAGGCATGTCTAATTTATTAAAGGTTCAGTTTGAACATTTTTTTTCATTTTTTCCGTATACAGTTATCGATAGACAGATCATTCTTCTCTTTGACAGGAGGGAGTTTGTGATAATGTATTACTTCACATGTGTACAGTGCATGATGTGCCCCAAGCGGGAGAAGTTTATGTCTCTGTATGGGTGCTCCAACGTCCCTGTCATAAACGGGTACTCCGACGTCCGCGCGTTTCGCAGTGACGTCATCTACCATATGCCACATAACCCACAAACGCGCCCCAAATACGCACCCAAATATTCTCTGTGTACTACACGCGTTTTAAATTCATTGGAACATTAGAACGTTAAATGACTTTCGAATCTGGGTCCTCAGAATTTAGATGCTTCGGAAACTTCAAAGCTGTAAGAGCTCCATGACATGGAACCTTCATATCATAGTCAATTTAAATTTTAGAAGTTTAAAACTTTATGATCTTCCAACTTAACTTGGGTCTTCCAATTTTATGAACTCCGGAACCTATTAACAGCAATGTGGGTCAATACATTACCATATTATACAGCCACCCATTGGATAATAACGTGGGTCAATACATTACCATAGTATACAGCCACCCATTGGATAATAATGTGGGTCGATACATTACCATATTATACAGCCACCCATTGGATAATAATGTGGGTCAATACATTACCATATTTTCAACTACCTGCATCTATCCTCATATTTCACCCAGCTTTTCTGCATAATGCACAATTATATGGAACCTAGATAATTTTCCAAACACTTCCGCATGTGTAGGCAATTTCCCGTTATTCTTTGTTTATAAGCGATACCGTTGTATATTCCAAACAGGAAACAGATAAGCCTTTAATACACCATGCAATTAATCCAGGCAGCTTTCTTTCTAACCTCAAGTGGATCCTAACTATTTTTCGTTTTCGTTCTCGCAAAATTGAAATTTAAATACACCAGCATCCTTTGTCACATTCCCTTCCAAGAGTATATGTGTGTATTATAACATGTAACATGCATGGCGTATCGAAATTGACCATATCATTCCAGTTTCTCGCAAAATTATTCTATCCGAATTCATCTCGAAGAGTCAGTGTGTATTTTATGTGATAGAGAATATAGAAAGTGCATGCTGAAGAAGATTTAGAAGTGGGAAAATTTTAATTAATGAAAGTTAATTAGATTAGAATGAAACAATCAGATTCCCATCTGTACTATTCTGCAAGGTGTTTGTACAAGTCTTTAATTTAGGTAGCTATATAGATATATAGTGACTCTTCTTCTTTATTGGCTGGGGCTTGATATTGTCAATTGTTTAAGATACACAGAAACGACAGGTTGCAGATATGTTTGCACAAATCGAATTTATCTTCTTAAGCACTTAAGCTATATATTGTAAAGGAATAAAAGAAGACAATAATTAATTTGGTGGCGTTAAAAGCCTTTCCATTGTCGATAAACTGAGAGGTAGGTAATTGCTAAAATCACACACTCACTAATTCCTAGAGCATCTTAAAGTGAGAAATAAACGGAGGAATGTCTATAGAGAAATAACAGATTTTGCTTTTTGATGGGAGGGGGTGGCAAAACTTTTACATACCCACATATAGCCTCTGGAAATAAGACGGATGGGAATATAAAGCATGTACGTTACGTTAACTTCTTATAGTCCGCATTGCTAATGTTTTCATGGTTGTACAGAAAGTTTTCCGGAAAATATAGTATTGAGCATCATACGAAGACAAAATAGGAAGATTTTTTTTGTCCCCCTCCCCCCCAATCCCATATAAGTAATATACGTAATATAGGTATTAATATTTCAGACAGGTCTTTCAATGAGTTTTAGTGTATGTCGTTTTATATCTTTATTATATGCATCTCTCTATAAGTTTTTAAGTCGTTATTGTAAATCACAAACGAAGGAAAAAGCTCTCAATGGGTGAATACTTCGAGAAGCTCCCATATTTTAAACTGTTCCATTAATTTCATGACGCAGAACTATACAATAGACTGACAGAGTGAAGAACGAAAACATAACATCAACAGCAGTTCCGTTTAGAAACTGCAATCGTGAAAGCACAGATAAGAAAGAGCACATGACAGTTTGTAAAATCGTATACGAAAATTCAAACAGGTCATTGTTACATTTCTCTGGTTCCCTGAGATAAGAATAAATCATATATAAAATAAATAAATAAATATAATAATAAATCAGATATTAATAATATGAATAGCGTAGCTCATACAGACTGGAAGAATTCATATTCTTTAAATGAATTTTCTGGTAGTTTAATCTTCAGATAATCAATGATACCGCGCCTGTCTCACACAATGATACCGCGCCTGTCTCACACAATGATACCGCGCCTGTCTCACACAATGATACCGCGCCTGTCTCACACAATGATACCGCGCCTGTCTCACACAATGATACCGCGCCTGTCTCACACAATGATACCGCGCCTGTCTCACACAATGATACCGCGCCTGTCTCACACAATGATACCGCGCCTGTCTCACACAATGATACCGCGCCTGTCTCACACAATGATACCGCGCCTGTCTCACACAATGATACCGCGCCTGTCTCACACAATGATACCGCGCCTGTCTCACACAATGATACCGCGCCTGTCTCACACAAACACCATTTTTATTTAACTCTTTGCATAAAGAAAGAGCATATACCATCGGTTACACAATACGTGCGAGATACGTATTCTGTATTTCATTTATTAATCTGAATGTTGTAGTAGACATGTGCATGAATGAAGTTTATTATTTGGGAATTGAACTGGTGAGGTATATATATTTGATTATAAGAGAAGCTACTATTTGCTGTCTGAGTTTCCTCGATTTTTCTCAAAAGTTCTGCGAACATGTACACTATTCCTCTGTTTCTAAGACCTGCGGGTTTATATATTGTTGACAAATACCCCAATTAATACAAAATATGTACCTGAAATTAAACGTTTACATTTTAAGGTGAAATAAAAACTTCTTGGAACAAAAGAACATTAACTCTCGATGAATCTATTTTCATCGACTATTAAACGTTTTAAAGCGTTTTTACGTTATTGTCGTATTTTGGGGCTAAAACTGTCAACCTGGGTCGAATTTGTTCGAATACACGAAAATTAGGAATTTTTCATAAGTGCAGAAATATAACGAAAGATTAACGAATGCCCCTCGCCTTTATCTTTGTTTGAATAGTAACGCTTGTCTAGTGTTGACAAGCCGCCGCGGTCGCACAAAGTGAATGCACCATCAAAGTGTAAATAAACGTCTGCCATATATGGAATAATGACCTCGCATAAGGTTGCCGTAAATCACTGTCTCAAACGAGATTAGCCAATCAGCGACGAGATACATGTCGGGGTCGCCGACGCAGCTTAACGTGTGTGCCTTGTTGAATAAAGGCAGAGATACAGTATCAATGCTTTGATGACCGCCTCAGAGAATGTAGGTCTCATGAAAACAAGCCAGTGGTTTTAGTGAAAGGACGTATATATCTAGCTTGTGTAGCTTTGTACTTAATAGAGAGGCAAGCAGTCATTCTGTAGCATCGCTCGAAACAGACTGTGTGAGGCCCCGGACAGGTTGACAGTTACAGGGATAAAACAGTCTCTCCTAACGCAACACCGTGTGTGAGTAAGGCGACTTCAAAGGCAGGGATACCGTCCTTCGTTCAGAAATCTACCGTACTTCGGCGTGCGGTTAAGGAAGATTTCATATACAGTCACACACGGTTTTTGCCGCTAGTTTTACCCAGTAGCAAACAGACTTCATAGAAGATGGGTTTTGTGATGTATGGTTGTTGTCTTCAGCTGTTTGGGGTTATGTTACTGATGGTGAGTACGGTACTCTACAGCACAATTCTACCATTGATACTATAGCTTACATACTAAACAGCACTTTGACTGCACCCTAACTTAGAAGTTCACCATTTCGATGTTTTGTACTAGCATGCAGTGACAGCACAAAATGACAACCCAAATTCATGGATCACTTTTCGGAAACAATACCTTTGTTAAATTGTTAAATTAGTAGAGTCGACTATTATTTGAAATTAATATTCAACAGTAGAACTATATGATAAGTCATTGGTACGCGTTACCTTAAATTTAAGCCTTGCAACAGTATTTTGTATCCACTGCGAAAAATATTGTGTTGTTTTAACACAATTTTGTGCTAAAATGGCTTCAACACAAAATGTTTTGTGTTGAAATCAACATGGTTTTGTGTTAAACTTAATATATCAACACAAAATTGTGTTGAGTTCAATACAAATTAGTGCTGATTCTTACACAATATTTCTGGTGCTAAAATGGCTTCAACACAATTTTTTCGCAGTGTATATACTATATAGTATATATAAACTAACAAGTTATAACATTCTGTTATGTAGGTTTATGAAGTGCATCATGGTATTATATGGTTCTTTCGCTTCTACTATGGATTTAAATTCAATAATTTTGTAGTCCCAATTTTGTAGCCAGTCATTCAAACAGTAATGAATCCATCAATCGATGTGTTTATTGCACGACTCCGCGAATACAGAGAAAGAAAACCACTAACTATAGAAGCATAAGTAGACAATATTTTCAATGTATACAACTATATACTATAGCGGTAAATCATCACATCACCGTCGTGGTCGTATCACATGTTACATTTCGTTTTGCCGTTTATTAATTGGTCAGATATGAGATGCCTTAATGGTATCGGGTGCTCTACTGGCTGGGCTGATCAGTGTCCAGGGTAATAGGAACTGTGAGCACTGTCGTGTTCTGGCACATGTAGGCACCGTCGTGATATGACTGAAACAAGGTTAAAAACGACGTTAAACCCTACTCACTAACCACAACTCAAACTCTAGATACCAGTATGTCGTAGTCTGTCGTACAGGGTTCTCATATCAAGCTCTTGTCGCAAGATACCACAGTATATTCAAATACGCTACACTCGTCTGATGATAACATCGTAATATTGATGTCTTCACAAACCCCACACGTGTCGTTCTCGTTGTTCGTCGTGATATAGCTGAAATATTGTTGAAAGCGACGTTAAATCCTATTAACTCACTCAAATCTGCGTAACGCCATAGTTTTAAGGCTCCATGGTTTTACAGGGGATATGGTTTTGAAGAATAGTGAAAGAAACTCACGAAAGCTGGAGCAATAACCATTCCTCTGTATAAGTTAGGTATTTATATTCAGGACAGTTTTAACAGCTATGCTTGAGTGTTGGCAGAGAATATAAAATTCGGAATAATAACTGCTTTTCTCAGTTTTTTGCTGGAAATGGTTTTTACTACCGTCTTCTTGGGGAGAGGCTTAACGATCTTTTGCGAGTGTTATTTTGATCTCCCGCCTGACTCGGCTACCTAACACAGCGGGACTTCCCCGTCTGAAAACCCATAAAACTGTAGCGAACTGGCTTAACTGCAAATGGCTTTTTGTCCCAAGCCAGATCGTTTATCGTTAAGAAGAAAATTGTGTTTGCCTAACACATGGGGATAGAGTCGTTAGTACAGCGATATGAAGATCCATCATCCAGGAAAACCGAGCAACGCCGAGTACTAAAACTAGAACACTAAACGTCTCCCAGTTCAACTGCCCAGATATAATATTTATTGAGGGGTTAAGGGGTTCGTAGTATAGGATTTTTGCTGTCGGTAACGTGTTGATGTACATGCATTTCTTGACCGGGAAATCAACGTATAATATTTTCTTTGATACAAATTCATCCAAAGTATAGCCTATCAGGGCCTATTATATAAAGGAAATTGTATTTTACTAGTGTTGCTATATGGACGGGGGGGCGGGGGGGGGGGGTATTTGGAGCGAAATATGAAGTCCCAATATACATAACCGATTAACCCCATACTGCCATATACACATGTATGTTGAAGTATATGATGTTGTCTAAAGAGGCACACCCCCCCCCCCCTCCCTCCCTCCCCGAAACTTATGATTCGAACGCTTGTATCATCGTTATCTATTCCATAATGGACTCATGAGACTGTTTAGCCATGTTTGGAGCATCCAGGTCGTCGACACGTGTGCGTGAACGACTCGGACAGTGACCGCCCCGTTTAAAACCGTTAAGAGGCGCCACTTCCGGTATGTGTCGGTACTTCTCTATACCACACAGCAGCCATGCCATAACATACCTGGATTACAATGGGCTAGTTGCGAATCTATCCTGCTTGAGGAATTGACGTCACCTGCCATTATTATTAGTATAGTAATTGTATATGTAGACGCAAATGAGACTCGTACGTATAGACCCCAATGTACGAGCCGTGAGCCAGTATGGAAAGTTGACTATTGACTTACTCGTATAGTCAGTATATACCACCATCACTTGTTAATGCCTAATCCCTACGTGTCAACATCTGATATATTTTATCAAACAAGAAATATGGAGCCGATCGATGTCCAAGTGTAGTCCCAGGGCCCTCGGTGGCCGAGTGGTCGAAGGCACTTGGCTGGTGACCTCTAGCCTCACACCGCTGAGCCAGCACGGATTCGAACCCAGTTGGTCCTTGAGTGGAAGTTTGTCAGTTACTTGCCGACGCGGTGGTTCTCTCCGGGTACTCCGGCTTCCTCCGCCAACCAAACTGTCTGTCGCCATATGAGTGAAACAACCTTTAGCGTGAGATTAAGCCACCGCCCCCTCCCCCCCAAATGTAGTCCAACTAAACTTCTCGTCGATGGGTTGGGGGCTCCAAATGTATATAGATACGTTTAAGTGATGGGCTAACAGCGGTTCTGGTTCATATGCTTCTGTATTACCGCATTTAGCGTGTGAAGCTATATATATATTTGCGTGATACAAACCCATTTTCTCCGCTTTAGTTCACCCCATATATTGTATTACTGCATCAGAAGTCACAAACATATGATATATATTGGATGGAAATGTAATATTTGTGGTTTTCCCGAATCACCAACTTCTGTTCTAATTAAGAAAATCAAGGTTGAAATCTAAAGATCTCATGATCTGAGTATATAGAACCTTGTCCACAACTATAGCGTCTATGTAGATATTGATCAGATTCGATATTTGATCAATTCAATGGATAAGTTATTGATGTGATCTGATTTTCAATACCGATAAATACACAAAGTTTATGTTAACATGCCTAGCGGATGTTCGTCATTTACTTTTCTACATGAACCTGAGAATAAGTTGAACGATAAAATAAATTGACAAGCGGAATACAAATTTCTTAATTATCTGTGACCATGGAGACTACTATCTTATAGTAGTCTCCATGCTGTGACATAGCAGAAGTTATGCAATTCTGTTGATCGGCATGTATTAAGTACTCGCTTTGGTTCAATATGAAAGTTCCGTCCCTCTTCAAATTGACCCGAGGTCAAAGTCAAGTCCCGTGAACTCCTGTCATATTGCCCCAAATATTTATAGGCACTCAACGGATATTACGTGGACATATTTGAACACTTATACGGTCTTCCGATTCATACAGATAATACACGCGTTGGGTGAAATAGGCAACTTTGAAGGGAGCCGCTCTAACCGAGCCAGTCCGAGATATTTTCGCTGTTGATTGTTTCATTTTGACACGGAGGAGATTGATGGCCACTAAATTACTTGTCTGCCCAACTGGCTATGCATTAAAACTCTATTAAGGTAAAACGCACCGTGTCTCAAAAGACGCTCTGTTCAGTTATGCGGTATTGCGGCATAGATTTCGCACCTTAAATGACGGTAGCCATTCTGCTATACCTCCGTGCATTCAAATCGATTCGTTCGGCTTCAGAGAATCTGCGCAACGATGTGTTGACAGTTCGACTCGTCTTCCTTGTGTACCAATTGTTAGATGTTTATTTATCGGCTCTTCAAAGCTAGGTATTATTTTTTATTTTAACAACGCAAGTCCTTTGAACCTTAATGGCGTAATTTATGATAGCTATCGTATTGGTCGATGCTCTGTAACGGTTATATACTGTTATTGCAGAATGTATACAATTTGCACAGTCCGCAGGTCACTGTATTTCACATTTTTAACCGCTAACATGGTTAGGAGCGGTGTCGGCATACCATATCGCATAGTCCTTCCCCACGTTCAACTCGCATTGCCCCTCGTCTGTTTAACAGTGTTATCTCTCGTCGTATAAAACTCCTATGTTCTCTGGAACAGTTTTACGATTTGATAACCAGGGTACATTGCCACATTACGTATAGGCAGTTTGGTGTGATTGCTGAACGATACTTAACTCAAATTTGGCGATAAATATCGCATGTTGATAGAAAAATACGAGCGTATGCTGCAAGATCTATGGCGTTACGTTTCGTAACTTGTGTCTAATTCGGCTTAACCCGGGGCTAGGGGCCGTATGAACTTCCAGATCCTCATCATGTTCACATGAACAGTCACAATCAAAGCGTGACTGAGATGCACCATTCTCTAGATAACGAATTCACAACGAAAATCATATGGATTAAGAATACTGATCAGCGATACGGATTTGATATGTTTGGAACATCATGATGTCTTGCCGGCATCATTGAAAACTGTTGACCACTTCTCTCTTGCAGGAAACTAACCTATTTGTATGTATACTATGATGAACTTGTAGCTAATGGTTGGTTGGTTGGTTGGTTTGATTGGGCACTCCATCGTATTACAATGGGCCCAGGTCATACAGAGCTAATGCTGGTGCTAATGCTGTTATTTGAATCGGGTCTTTGGATAATGGACGCGGACATTCTTTAATGGACGATGGCAGAATATTGCATGCCGCGGAGTAGACGCTTGTACTGCAGTATCACAAAGCCCATATCCAGTTTCTGTCAGTTCACATGACTCGCGATGTGTTGAAACGAATTATACCTTCTCGATGACTTCCTATGTAGTATGAAATACTTGTTGTTCAGAATTTAGCACCCCGCTAACCATTTCGAAGCAATTTCATGAATATTAATATTAAATTATGTGATTTCTCGTGTCTATGCCAAATCTCACACACCGTTCTTAAAAGTCATTATAGATAGTCCGCAAGCAAAGGTATTCCACACATAATTGTTTACAGTTGAAAGTCTACAGTCATAATGGGCACGGGGAAGATTTTATTTCTTTCGAATGGGACCGAAAAAACTCTGTGTTCCCTGGTCACCGTGCAAGTCCTCTCTCGGGATCTGAAGAGGAGCGGGTCGTAAAAATAAGGCCCATTAAATGTACGGCTGTTGTATTGCTCGATGCGTCGGTCGTTTGGGACAGTTAACGTTCAGATATAAATGACCATCCCTGTCGGTCGTAAAACTTGTACAGCTTTTATGGCCCGTAGTTAACGACCCAAGCTTCATATCGAAGGCTGACCATGACTTGACCGCGAATACTTGCCCATTAAGATGGTATACGAGCTTGAATTTGGCGGCCCCTCCAGAAATATCTGAACGGTATCTCCCCACGTGTTCAAGTTGCTCATCTTTACGATTGTGCCGAAAGGGTTTTATGTTATCTTCGTCCAGAGACGTTCAGATTGTTAAACTCTTTAGTGCGCGCCTGGTATCAAAATGCAGATACCGTGCCCCTCATAAAGTTAACCCGAAAACCAAACTGGTGTTTATGATGATATAAAGTCTTACAAAATACCATCTTCTGCAGATATGACGGAGAAGGGAAATCGGTGAATTTTAACAGCAACGACATTCATCGAGAGATATACTACTAGTATCCCAAAATAGCACGATAGGAAATATTTTAAAAAAAGACAAAAAAACCCCATTATTTCACCTCATTACTAGTCGCGAAGAGTTTGGGCATATCCAACATATTTAGCCTGAAAAGTAACCTGGTGTAAATTAACTGTAATCGTAATAATTCCACGCCACGATTTGATGCTTAGAATACAAATATTGTATGGGAGACATCTGAAAAAAGGAATGCAAATATGTTGTGTTTTTTCCCCCTCCTTACACCGGCTATATGTTATCACAGCCTGGATGGAACTTGTAGTGGACCTTAGGGTAGAAATTCAGGTGCAGTTAGTATGAGACAGGTAGAAAAATAAGTTACCTGTCTCATGTGACAAGAGACCGGTAACAAAAAGAAATAGTTTAATAGATTCATTAATTTTTGCTCCAAAACCTTCATACTGAATGCAGGAAACTGCCAACAGAGACACAAAGGAAACTAATCATGCCTCCATGTGCCGGAAGATCTTTTCTTCATATTTATGCAACATTTCAAAACACAAACGCAACATTATTATCTCGTATCATTTCCTTGTTCAGGCTACTGTTGGGAAGAGACAGGTAGAATTCGTTTTTGCCGGACACTTGAAACACGTATTTAAAAAAAAACACAAAACATTTCAACCCCTGCCGGCGTAAAATTGCAGAACACTTCCGGCAAAACTAGCAAGACAAAACGCATTTGGAGCACCCAAGTCATCTATGCATCTAAATCAGCTAAGGCACACGATATGCAGGATTTTAGACACGATATGAGTTGACACAACACGATGGATCGTCGTGCAAAAGTGACACATGGTTTTGTTACAATACTTAAATCAACAACGAGATGTTTTGACAATGCAGAAAACAAACTCCCAACGCATATATCAATCTTCCGACAATATGATGTCTCCTCGCAACATACGCAGGTTTTTATGTTTTCTAGACACAGTGTCCAATATGTCTCTTCGGAAGACAAAAACCAAGATTCATTTTAAGATAACAAACAGAGGCAATGATATATATCTCTCCATAACACAGACACCGAAATGTTTATTCACAACACAGACACCAATATGTCTCTTCACAACACAGACACCAATATGCCTCTTCACAGCATAGATACCAATATGTCTCTTCACAACACAGACACCAATATGTCTCTTCACAACACAGACACCGATATGTCTCTTCACAACACAGACACCAATATGCCTCTTCACAACACAGACACCAATATATACCTCCACAACACAGACACATATTTATCTATTCACAGCACATATACCAATATATCTCTTCTCAACACAGACACCGATATGCCTCTTGTCAACACAGACACCGATATGTCTCTTCACAGCACACGACACAAATATGTCTCTTCACAACAGACATCAATATATCTCTTCACAGCGCAGACACCATTGTGTCTCTCCTCAACACACACACCAATATGTCCCTTCACAAGACAGACACCAATATGTCTTTTCACAACACAGATAATAATACGTCCCTACACAACCTATATCTCAACGTCTCTTCCCAACACAGACATCGACATGTCTTTTCCCAACACAGATATCAATGTCTCTTCAAAACAGAATCAATGTTTCTTCACAAAACGACACACCAGATGTCTCCGGAGCGAAACAGAAATATTTCTTTCAAAACACAGAACCACAATATCCAACACACCCTCACACACACACATTTAACACGTACACACACCCTCACGTACACACACACCCTCACATACACACCCACAAACACACAAATCTTCCAGAACAATCAAGAGCGAATCAAGATCAATCTCAATTAATCAGATCATTAAATTATTTAATTACCTATACATTTATTAGAGAAAAGTGTTGTTTTGGACAGATATATATTAATGACATTTTACTCTGGTGCAACCGACATCTCAAAGAAGTTAAAACATGGCGAATTGAGAATTCTTATTGAGATCCATGCATGTAACATCAAGCGTCTCAAAGTCTAAACCCACGAAACCGGGCTGTAGTCTTCTTGACTTTATGAATTCCTTCTCTTTCTTTGGAAGATTTGAGAAAACGCTATCGATTAACTGCTACTTTACTTGAAGGACTTGGGGGGACTTTATGGCCAAAGTAGGAATATAAACTCGGCTATTACTGGTCATTAAGTGTGTACAGCCATCAGGTAAACTCCCTCAAAAACTCGCATTTCCGCGTCTTTTCTTCCATAGAAGCGCAGCGTTGTCTTTATGCCGAGTTCAAACTATTTTGATTCTATTCTAACTCCGGCCAGATCAGCGTTGAATAAGAAAGACCTTGTTTTAGGCGTGCCTGTGTTTTTCAAGTTTACACACTGTCGCTGAACGGCGAAGAAAAGCGGCAAAGAATTTCTGTAATCTTCTACAAATGTACCTGAAATGCCCGTTCCGGCCTGTACGCCTTCTAGCTCCGAGCGCTTTCTGATCTAAAATGATCTTCTGTTTGCCAATGGGTAAAGCCAGGGTTTGCTTTGCGACCCAGAGCTTTTTGTCTTAAGGCGCAAACGACCGAGGGTAACACCGCAGTGCAAATGTAACAACTCTTCTTCAAAAGCTCTTTTTATTCCCTTAGCTTTCTTCCCCCCGGATACGTATGTGACCACAGACTTGTAAGTTTGAGAGACGATGAAATTTCGCCAGGCGCTGGAGTTTTGTGGAAAGGTCACCAGAACACCTACGCCCGGTATGACACAGGCTTACCACGTTGGAGTATAATCGTTTATACTCGAATTTCAAAAGGAAAACTGTTTTTTTCACCTGAAAGAAA
Source organism: Hanleya hanleyi (assembly GCA_036873755.1). Taxonomy (NCBI): domain Eukaryota; kingdom Metazoa; phylum Mollusca; class Polyplacophora; order Lepidopleurida; family Hanleyidae; genus Hanleya; species Hanleya hanleyi. Next base: position 52,611 of record JAVTVY010022202.1, read on the forward strand.
TTTCATTCCTTTCATCAAATGGAACGCACGTGTTACATTTTACAGTCAATGTAGACTTCATCCACTTTTGAATGATGTATAATAGACTTTGTCTACATCGCCGATCCATGTCTCATTTTCAACAAAGCTTCTTGGATATTATAATTTTCTACATTTTGCCCATCCTCCCCACAGCGCATGCTCCATTTCACAGGCTCATTTATCATCCCTGCCTCCAATAGCGGAAGTTGACCTTTACTACGTTGCTATGACGTATAGGGGAAACCCCACGTACGCACGGTTCAGTTTGAATCCGGCCGGACAACTCCTTCAGTGTTGCACATGAGCGAACTACTTTTCATATGCTCTGTCCAGATAAACAGGGAAAATAATCTCCAGATAATTCTTTTTAACGCTAGGTCAACAGAGGTATTATGCAGACTTGAAAAGTAATCGAAATGTTCGGCAAACATCTATTATACTATATATGATGTCACTTCCGGCGATGTACGCGAAGGCCCCGATTCCGGTCCAAAAATCTGACTGGTGGCTGGGGTACTATTAGACCCCCAGCTAGGTGGTTGCATTTTGCCAGGAACACATAAAGATTACTCTTACAGCAAGTATTAGTAATATAATAATGTCAAACCACGTGGAGCTGAGCTCTTAAAAATGAGAATTCATCGTACAATTCTTCTGATGTGACAACACATGCATCATTACAAAAGTTGTGCAACCGAAAATAAATATCGGTTCACTTGTCAGAGGTGATGGAACTATCTGATAAATTGAGGTTAGAATAACATTATATACTGTGTGCGTTCCGTAATTTCCCTTACAAAATCGAAACGGCCCATCATCACTTCCGGTTCGCGAATATGTAGGGAACTATATGTAAGCGTATACGTTTTCTAGTGCAATCGTATCAAACTTATTTACGGTATCGGATCGTTTCACTCTATCTTTAAAGAGACAGCTCAAGATGTTTGAGGATGTGTCTGTTTTACTTCATGTGTATTCTAGGTTGGATTTAAAGATGTTCAAGGATCGATGGATTGCGGAACTCTCTGTTTGCGAATTCTGGCAAAACGTTCGAAGAAGCTCGAGTCATCGGGTGCAAACGCAGTTCACAATACAACTGTAACCCCACGACATAAACATAACATTTGGATAATGAAAAAAAAAACCTTTTATCATTTCTTATCAGTTGTTTCTATAAGGAAAATTTTACGATGGTACGATAATTTAAGTACTAGACGTGAATGATTGTGCATTTCAAAGCCCCAAATTTGATATATAATCATGCATCCTTTGTTACGATTTCACTTTTAACACCTGAGAACTAGAAAAGCTCATTCACTTAAAAGGACTCGGGTCGTATATTAATTTATGTATACAGCTTCATAGTGGAACATCTCAGCGAACTCAAGAACAGTTCGATACCTGGATAATCAATGTCATAATTTGCAAACATATGTAAACAACATGAGCAGTGTGACTAACGTCACAGGACCTACGAAGTAGAGTAGGCATTAGGACTCGAACGCGAACTGAACTCTTGGAAATCCCCACCCCCAGTTGAAATCTTGCCTATATTAAGATGGGCACCGCCTAAGTCAGAATCGCCAGTGATTTTCATAAAAATCACTTGAAATTTTCATCAAAAGTAGGTCAGCTCAGAACTTGTTGGTAACAGTCTCCTAATGCGCCTTCATTCCAAAAATAAATAACGATCGCCGATTTAATTTTACAATTTTTTAACTAAAGGAAACAGATTGAATAATAAAAAGTTCAGTAGATTTCAAGCTTTACGTGTGAAGATACATTTACATCTCTGTAATGATTTTCAGTGCCCTTGTCCAGGATCAAAACAACTTTTTGAATCGCATTATTTTCCCAACAATACAACAAATTTTTATATATAGTACTATAGTAGAAAGGTAGCATTTATGTAGTTTACGGTAATTCAACTCAAGACCAACACCTTCTCTGCACAAGATAATAATGATTCTATATCATTCTCCTGAGCATAACCGGTACAAAGACGAATAAATAGCGTCTCAACATCACGTTGTTATCTAGATATATGAGACAACACATTTTGGGTATCGGCAATCTGATGATTGTACTATTCCGGTTTTCTTTTTTCACATTATATTCTATGACGGTTGATCGGTGATTTTCTTCATTGATAAAATTAAACCACCTCAGATTCGTTATGTGAATCGGAATTACATTGCTGTGACACACCAACACACTCCCGCAGTGATTCTGTATCCGCTAATCAAGGAATCAAAATGGATCAAGATTTGGAATGACAAGACAAATTTAGACATATTTTGTTTACACATGTAATTTTTTGTTTAAATTATATTTTACTGTGATATATAGTCAATATTCAAGAGGTACAAAAAAATATTAAAGTATGTGCTCATATTTTCACATCATGATCAAAGTTACTTTATCTAGTTTAATTCTACCCAAAGAAAATAAATTAGGACCCTTTAAACATGCCGTCAATGCCAGATGTTGAGTTTTATACAGCTGTAGATCAGGGCTCTGGGTGCATATATCATGTTTCCATACACTTGATGCACACAACAGCGGCAAAAACAAAGCCTCCTTGAACAACCTATCTTTATACAGGAAACTCTTAACTCAGAAAATACCATTGTCTCTCAAAAGAAAACAATTTACGCCTACTTAGATTCAATAATTGTCACGAAATTTCATTGATTATATCTTAATTGCAACCATGCTTGTTCCTCAAACCTGATATGCTTGAGATATGTACATGTATAACACACTTTCATTTGAGAGTCGAGACATTCCACCATTCATGTGAACAAATTGTACTGATTAATTAAATTCACACTTCCCATTTCTACCGTATCAGTACTATGTTACTATCTGTAGCAGTTGAAACCCAGTAAAACTTAAACAATTAAAACCAGTAAAGAAATTTGTCTGTTGAATAACAGAAAATATGGTATGGAAATTTGAATGAGTAAACTACTAAACAACTTACATGATACCAACAAAATGTCCCAACACAAGCTGATAAATTCCTTGGGTGGCTTGCAGGATGGCTTTGTTTCACCCTCAGTAAACTTTATCATTGTTGCTCACAGGCTAATCTGAAGGATGATACCACATCTTTCTTTGTTCTGCTGGGTTATTGCACCAGGCTGACTTAATTGGTTGATGTATGATATTTCACCACCAGTGGCAATTTGACCTAAATTTGAAGCCTGATTTGGTCTGTGATGAAATGTTTGGATGTGAAATAGGATACACGTTAAAGGCTACAGTTTACATATATCTATAACAATATACTGAATTGTGTGTATTAAGAATGGCAAGTTGGTAATAACAGTGTAGATAAATGCACTAACAAATGATGGAAAATTAGCATTTCCTATTTCATTATCCCATCACGTTTTGTACTGTGTTATATATACAGTGAAACATACAACCAAGGGTTCCCAATGGGCACGACAGTGCACTCGCTGAGCTAACAATAAATAATAATAAAAATAATTATAAATCAAATTTTCATCAGAATTCGATCAGCTCAGAATTCAGGTTCTAATGTCAATGGTTCTCCTTATTTTGCCGACGAAAGGATTCGGATGGGCTGACTGACTCACTCACTCATTACCGGACAATTTGCGATCTGTAGCCTACTTCATAGGAATAATGCCAAAGTTGGAATTATGAGTTGATTTTAGATAAAGCGGCCTATAACGTAACTTCCCAGTCAGATCATGAGGGCATGGCTGTTTATAAGAGCTGTGCTATCAGAGTGGTGCTACAATGGAAATCACTCATGCGTGACCGACCAGTGACTTCAGTACAGAAAGGCTTATCTGCCTCAGATGGACCAATCATAATTGTGAGCAATCCCCATCATTCAATAAAAATGTCTGTTGACATAAGTTAATTATTCAATTATTTTCTCTTCCTGTATATTTCAGACATGTTCAGTGGGACTGTGTCCAGACAATCAACAATATGGTAATGGAGAATGCTGTAGGAAATGTGGGCCTGGAATGGGTGCGGAGTCACCATGTTCACTCGGAAACAATACAAATTGTGAAATGTGCATTGATGGTGAAACATTTTCAGTCAGCTGGAGTCTGCACGAGTCGTGTACACCTTGTTCCGAGTGTATCAAAAACTCCCATGTTGCATCAGCGTGTAACGTGACACAAGACAGCATTTGCGAATGTGATACTAATTTTTTCTACGATCCTCTCGCGGACACATGTAAACTGTGTGAACCCTGTTCGCCGGGATCCGGTGCCTCGCGACAGTGCAATAGCCAGGAAAACACAATTTGTGAACTGTGTGGCAATGGAACATTTTCTGATGTACTTAGTGCAGCCTCCGGATGTTCTGTCTGTACTGTCTGTACTGAAGATCAGATTATGCTCCAAACATGCTCGGCCAAACAAGACACTATATGCTTGGGTAAGTTGGGTAAGTTATCAACATGAAAACTAATTAGTTTGTCTGTAAAGTACTTTATCAGTATACTGAGCAGTACTGTAACTTCTCCCAGTACTTCTTATACGCCCGCCAAAAGGCGGACGTATTATGTGATGGCGGTTTCCGTCCGTCTGTCCGTGGGGGCGTCCGTCCGTGTGTCCGGACGTCCGTCTGTCCGTCCCCCGTGTCCGGTCTATATCTGGGACAGTTTTCTATCTACAGTTCTAATTTTTGGTGAGTGGATACCCTACGGGGAGACGGTGTGTCGCGTACCAAAATGAAGATCAAGGTCAGAGGTCAAAGGTCACCGGCCTAAAAAAAACAGGAAATCACTGAAGTGTTCGTGTCCGGTCTATATCTGTGAACGTTTTCTATCGACAGTTGCAATTTTTTGTGAGTGGATACGCTACGTGGAGACGATGTGTCGCGTACCAAAATTGAGGTCGATGTCAGAGGTCAAAGGTCACTGTTGCCTAAAATCAGGAAATCATTGGTCATTGACAGTTTTCTATCTACAGTTCTAATTTTTGGTGAGTGAATGCCCTAGGGGGGAATGATGTGCTGCATACCAAATGTAGGTCGAGGTCAGAGGTCAAAGGTCAGAGAGACCGAAAAATCAGGAAATCATTAAAAAAAATTATTTTTTTGTGAGTGGATTCAGTAATGAGAAATGAAGTGTCGCATACCAAACTATAGGTCAAGGTCAAAGGTCACTGTGACCCAAAAATCAGGAAATAATTTAAACTAACATTTTTTTGTGTCAGTAGATACATTAGGGGGACACGATGTGTCACATACCAAAATGTAGGTCAACGGTCAAAGATCACTGTGACCCAAAAATCGTGAAATTGTTAAAAATCATGATTTTTTGTGTCCATTGAGAAATTATGGGGAGATGGTTTGTCATGTACCAAAATTTAGGTCAAGGTCAATAGTCAAGGTCACTGACTCCAGAATCAAGAAATCTTCGAAAATTATTTTTTTTGTCGGTAGATACATTAGGGGGACATGATGTGTCACGCACCAAAATGTAGGTCAAGGCCGAACGTCAAGGTCACTGTGACCCCCAAAATCATGAAATTCATAAAAATCATGAATTTTTGTGCCCACTGATACATTGACAGAAGACGATGTGTCGTGTACCAAAATTTAGGTCAACGGTCAAGGTCACTGACTCCAAAATCAGCAAATCATTGAGTCACATTTTCATATGCCTGTCGAAGACGAGGTCATGTAATGCGATGTTTCTTTCTGTCCATTCATCCATTAACATTTGTTGTCCATGCGATATCTCTAATTTCAAGGTATGGAGTGGTATCAAATACCTTACTCGCATGGTGAAGAGGAGCCATACATCAATTTATCAAAGGTCAAGGTCAAGGCCATACATCAATTTATCAAAGGTCAAGGTCACAGTCCCCCAAAACTGAATCAAGTTTAGCTGACTATATGTGTTAGGTTTGAATATTCAGATGTCTCTCCCCTAATGTATACAGCATTTGTCCTGTGGTGTTGTCTCCCATGTTTGAAACAGCTACATTTAGTTGAACTGTTGTGAAATAAAAACCATACATTTACTAATTTAACGGGGAGAGGGGTCCTTTATGAACTTCATACCTGTTTATCAACTCAAGAACAATAGTTTACTTCATCACTTTCTTCTTCCTTCATGAAAATTCTCTCGTCTGAAAGAAATCCGTTTGCAGGAAAACTACTATTTTCTTGTGTTTGACTATTGTCGATTTCAGTGTTGGATATGTGACCTCTCGGTTCTTGCTCCACGGTCAACTAGTTTCCAAGAGTTAAGCTCATTTTAGTTTATCATTCAATTTTAGATGTGATATATGTTACATTCTCAGAAGCACAAAATTGCAGACCTTTCTCTGGATTGCTAGCTACCAATTGGAATCAAGGCTATTAAGCAACCTTGACATTTGGACCAATGTAATTCCAGATATACGGGCGTATATTGAAGCCCCTTGTGCTCTTGTTGGATATTGAGCAGTACTGGCTGATCAGCTACTCAACAGCATATTTGGTCAGTGCAACAGTACTGGTTGGTTTACGGTATAACACTGGTTGGTTTACTGAACAGTATTGATTGGTTTATATTTAACAGTACACTGACCAGTCTTCTGTAGATTACTGGTTTGTTTACTGAGTGATGATGGTCAGTTTACTGAACGCTATACTGATCATTCTTAGTGTATGGATGTTTAAGATCAGTTAACAATACTGAACAGTATTAGTCATTTTTTGTTCATCACTTGGGTGCTTGGATGGTTTGGGCTCAGTTAATGAACAGAAATGGATACTGAATCACATTTTGGATTAGATCAGTTACTGAGCAGGTTAGTTTGCAGAAAATAGTACCAGACTATACTGACCAGTACAGACTGATTGGTAATTGTGCACCATTGACCAGCTGATGACCCATTTTAAACGTTGTTGTTCTGTGTACTGTTCAGTACATTATGGAGTAGCATACTTAACACAACTGAAAATAGTTGCCATATGCGGAAATTTTTATTCTACCCTTTCTAACAATTTTAATAGTCTCAGAGATAATTGAAATTACTGTCAAAAACTAAAACTATCCTATGCCATCAAGATACGCTCAATCATGCTATTAACATTCCGTATCTCAGCTTAATAGATGGGGCACTTTGTGCAATAACATAATTGACAAGTCATTTGTTTTGTGACGTTAATTATCTAAAACACAGCACTCAAAAGTTTTACGGTGACAGGTCGACTTAACAAGGTTGACACGAATGAGGGGAGGATGACACAATTTTGCAATGACACTTTTCTCATTGTGATGACCTTCGTTCCTTAAGTGCAATGTCTACTATTGTAACATGGGACGATATTTGAATTGATTTCCAGCCTATCCTGTTTTGATTGGCCAAAATTATGAATGTCAGCTTACGAAACTTCAGATTGAACAAATTTAAATCAATGGCATGCCAGCGTATACCAACCACCTCGCTGGGAGTCTAATGAGCCTGCGAAATGGAGCGTGCGCTGTGGGGAGGATGAGCGTATATACGTTATCATTGGCCAAATTATCCAGCTTACAAGTTCTCTGATTTGCCAGATTATAATGTCTCTCAGCTGATTGGCCAATCTTAAATTGAAGAGATCCTCAGATTCGCATTGGACATATCCCGGTGCTTTCCGTAACAGACTTGCTGATTGGTCATTCGAACAATATGGATGAATATGAGCCTGGACAAAATCAATATTTCAATAACTTTGTTCGATTAAATTCAACAATTTCAAAATAATGTTAAGTCAGGATAATGTTGCGTCTGCAAAATTACTGTTTATTCAGGATAAATTTGACACACGGCTAGAGAACTTTTCAATTCTAAGTCAGTTGCTGATCACAGTCCACTAAAGCTATTGGACATTGCTGTCCAATCAGAACCTTTGACATATTTCTTGAATTGTTGTCTGTGTCTCAAGGAAATCATCACTAAATCAACGTGGGTGTTCTTTAAAGTGAAAGACAATCTCTCTCAAGTCGAAGTTCTACACATAAAATGAAGGTAAAATAGAGACGAGCCTGATATATACAAGGTGGTCTTTGATGAGAGAGTATCGCAGTTTGAAAAGGCCATAGATCTGCCGCTCAAAAGAAACTTGCAATAGCTACAGATATGAAAAAATGAAGTAGGCTACGATTCAAATTTCGAAAATAATCTTTTATACAGATGTTTTCTTCGTTAATAATAATTAAGCATGCTTAAAACATGTGTTTTGATAGATTATGCAACATTCAGCTCTTTGAAGTTCTGTTCTGCCTTTGCGATCATTTTTGGCTGCTAACATTAGTATTATGACATTACCAAATGTTCAAGTGATTACGTTAATTTGATGTAATAAGCAAAAGAGTATATCAACTCCCCGAAAACACTGTCAGCTGTTTGAAGTATATATTTCTGGCACCAGTGAGTAAACCCATCTCTAGTCTGTTTAGAGGGATGTATAGCAAAGATTACCCTATTTCGTCTAATTATTAAGACTGCAAAACTTAAATTTAGGCATCTGCAGAGAGAAATTCTTCTAACATTCTACAAATTTCACTAGCTAGATTTTCAAATACTTGGGAAAATAATGTAAGTTATATATCCATGTCACAGTATTTAGACTCAGTTGACATAAAGATGGTTTTATTCTAAATGCTGTTCGTAAAATTAGAAAATATAGGTTAGGTAGCATTTCTGTACGTTACCAAATGAATGATGTAGATGATACCGGTAACTTCATTTTTATGGTCAAGTACCGGTATTGGAGTACCGATATTCGACTGCTTTGAGTACCTGTATCAAATCCTCGGACAGAATATTTGGAATATATCGTCTTCAGGTATCTTGCAGATATTTCGTTCCAGGATTTGATCCTCAGAGAAGTACTTGATCATATCTTGACAGTGGGGGTAGGTTTCTCGCTACGTGACAAATATTGGGTGTTTAACTGACAATGCCCGTCATCCCGACGCACGTTTACTCATATAGCTAACGCAGATCATACAAACTCAGGGATCTTATTTTGGGGAGCATGTCAAAATTTGACCCGTTCTTTTTGCATTTCCGCGTGAAAAACAGAACGTTTACGCGGTCCAACTCTCTCAGCGTTGGACCGACCCCACGTCCAAAACGACCGGTCCGTATGGACCGTTCCCTGCAGATGTATTAGACCGTTCTAAATAGGTCGGCGAGCAATTTATTCAGACTGACCACGATCGAAATAAATTTTTGGAACGGTCCAAAAGGACCGGGCCAGCGTGAACATTCGAGCGTGCCGATAACAAAATATGGCTGCAGCACGTCCCAATCGGACCGAGCATGCGTGAAAAATGGACCGCGTTCCACGGTCTAAATTTTGACATGCTCCAACGGCGAATGACTGAACAGGGTTGCTTGGAATTTACGCAAACTCGATTTAAGGGGACCAAAACGGATTACCTAAATCCCGGCTTGGTTGAACATGTTTCTGAATGTGCTTAACCCATGCAGGTTACCTTAAGAACAGTTATGGGTTACCATGGAAACCCAAATGGGTTATCATGGAAAATATTAAATAACACCCCTGCAAACTGCGGTAGTTATCTGGTAACCGTATGGAGTACGATGAACAATTACATACAAGATATGCAATGCTTTTAATGTAGATTGTACCTCAATTATCAAGATTAATTGCACGAATGACAGTCACGTAACATGAATTCGAATCCTTCAGCACATTGATCATATCGTATATTGAAGGACAGGCAATCTATATGCTAAATAAAATTGTATTTTGGGAGATAAAATATCAATTTAGTTCTCTATGAAATGTCAATGGTCTATTTAATACTGTGCATTAAAATGTAAAATGACTTAAAAAATCTGATAGATATGACCTAATAATTATTGTGAATGATATATGTTGAAGAGTTATGAAAGAGACCACGTGATACTATAATGAAACCTTTCATGTTTGATCGAGATAAAAACTACACCAAGATCAGAAAAGATAAAAAAAAAGAAAAGTAGGAAATTTAAATCTGTTTCGCAGTTACTCTTTGAAGACATTAAGGGAACACTGACGGGCACTGTGTTTTAACACACCCCACATGGTATCGTTCGTAAGATCAAGGAACTCAGGAAAAGAAATTAGATCCGACAGTCACACCATAAAGAAATGAACTGTTACATAACACTTGAGGAGTGGTTTTCTGTACTGTAAACATGAGAGGCATAGCATTTCCATATATAAAAGGAAAAAGGGACATTAAGAGTTACAAAGGAGCTATGCAACCTTAGTATACCGGAACTACATTTATAAATTGCCCATCGTAATATCAACATTTACTCACTTCTTTTGATGAAAAGAGCATTGAAGTTTACACAAAAACGATGGTTCATGGCTTCGTATGTTTGATATTACCACAAGTACTACTCACTGGTTAATCGTGGATGATGACACATGCTTGAAATAAAATCATCATCACACTTCATCAAACTGAAATTCAGATAGAGAAAGACCATTTAGCCAGCAGTTCATCACTCAGAACGTCAGTCTGTAGTGGTTCATCTCTCAGATCGCCAGTCTGCAGGGGATCTTCACTCCGAGGGGGACTCTGCAAGGGTTCATTTCTCAGAACGCCAGTCTTCAGGAGTTCGTCGTTTAGAAAGTCAGTCTGCAGAGGTTCATCGCTCAGAACGTCAGTCTGCGAGGTTCATTACTCAGAACGTCAGCCTTCAGGAGTTCATCGTTCAGAAAGTCAGTCTGCATAGGTTCATCGCTCAGAACGACAGGGGTTCATCACTCAGAACGTCAGTCTGTAGAGTTTCAACGCTCATAAGGAAGTCTGCGGGGTCATAACTCGTCAGGTCAGTCTGCAGGAGTTCATCACTCACAAAGTTAGTTTGCAGAGGTTTATCGCTCAGAACCTCAATCTTCAGATGTTCATCCCTTAGAAGGTCAGTCTGCAGAGATTCATCAATCAGAACGTCAAGTCTGTAGAGGCTCATCAATCAGCAGGTCAGTCTGTAGAGGTTCATCGCTCAGATAGTCGGGCTGCTGATGTTTATTACTCAGAACGTCAGTCAGTAGGGGTTCATCACTCAGAACGTCAGTCTAGAAGTCCAATGCTCAACGTCAGTCTGCCGGTGTTCATTACTCAGAACGTCAGTCTTTAGTATTTCGTCACTGATAACGTCAATCTAGAGACGTTCTTCACTCAGAACTTCATATCTGCAGCGATTCATTACTCAGAACGTCAGTCTGCAGCGGTTCATCAACCAGAACGTCAGTCAGTAGAGGTTCATCACTCAGAACGTCAGCCTGCAAGGGATCATTACTCAGAACGTCAATCTGCACGGATTCGACAGGCAGAACGGCAGTCTGCAGGAATTCATCACTCAGAACGTCATTCTGCAGGGTTTCATTCCTAAGAACGTCAGTCTGCAGGTTTCATCCCTCAGAACCTCAACTTGCAGGGTTTCATCCCCCAGAAGGTCAGTCTGCAGGGTTCATCACTCAGATCGTCAGTCTGCAGCGGTTCATCACTCAGAACGTCAGTCCGTGGGTGTTCATCACTCAGAACGTCAATCTACAGCGGTTCATCACTCAGAACGTCAATCTGCAGGGTTTCATCCCTTAGAACGTCAACCTGCAGGTTTCATCCCTCAGAACGTCAACCTGCAGGCTTCCATCCCTCAGAACGTCAACCTGCAGGGTTTCATCCCTCAGAACGGCAACCTGCAGGGTTTCATCCCTCAGAACGTCAACCTGCAGGGTTTCATCCCTCAGAACGTCAACCTGCAGGTTTCATCCCTCAGAACGTCAACCTACAGGGTTTCATCCCTCAGAACGTCAACCTGCAGGGTTTCATCCCTCAGAACGTCAACCTGCAGGGTTTCATCCCTCAGAACGTCAACCTGCAGGTTTCATCCCTCAGAACGTCAACCTGCAGGTTTCATCCCTCAGAACGTCAACCGGCAGGGTTTCATCACTCAGAACGTCAACCTGCAGGGTTTCATCCCTCAGAACGTCAACCTGCAGGGTTTCATCCCTCAGAACGTCAACCTGCAGGGTTTCATCCCTCAGAACGTCAACCTGCAGGATTTCATCCCTCAGAACGTCAACCTGCAGGGTTTCATCCCTCAGAACGTCAACCTGCAGGGTTTCATCCCTCAGAACGTCAACCTACAGGGTTTCATCCCTCAGAACGTCAACTTGCAGGGTTTCATCCCCCAGAAAGTCAGTCTGCAGGGTTCATCACTCAGATCGTCAGTCTGCAGCGGTTCATCACTCAGAACGTCAGTCCGTAGGTGTTCATCACTCAGAACGTCAATCTACAGCGGTTCATCACTCAGAACGTCAATCTACATGGGTCCATCACTCAGAACGTCAATCTGAACGAATTCGCCAGGCAGAGCGGTAGTCTGGAGGGGTTCATCACTCATAATGTCAGTCTGTAGGGTTTCATCTCTCGCAACGTCAGTCTACAGGGTTTCATCCCTCAAACGTCAATCTACAGTGTTTCATCCCTCAGAACGTCAATCTGCAGGGCTTTATCCCTCAGAACGTCAATCTGCGGGGTTTCATTCCTCAGACTGTCTTCTTAAGGGTTTTTTTCACCCAGTCTCAGTCTGTAGGGGTTGTATCGTTTGCTTGTAGTGCTATTAATTTTGGTAAAATAATGTCCTGTGCAATCCCCATAGAAACACAGGGACGAAGACATGTCTGAGTCTGTACAGCTGTATGAGTATCGGGATGGTGTGGGGTGGTATATAAATAAAAGGTATCACACTGCTTCCAATATTTGCAACTTTTCAGTGTAACGTCATTACGTCTATCCTTTCAAAGAGTAATGTATACTGTGAATTTTCCAAATCTGAAAGCACATTTTAATCCACCCGCCAGATTTTAAGAGGACATGCACGACCGGTACCCCATGTTACCCTTTTTCATAACATTCTCTCAGAATAACCCCCAAAAGAGCCCCTGGTAAAATCCACTTGGTTATCTCACCGATGCAATGTTATGTCTGTATCAGCTAGGCTATTATAATAGAATAGCCCCGGTTGACATTAGCCGCTATGTGGTCGATCTCAGTGAAACACTCATCACGCTTGAGTAGTTACAAAGTTGTCATCTTCAATTGTACAACGAAGCTATCAGACTTCAGTGAATTTAGCACTTTACCTCAAGGCGGAGTCTTTTGTCAGGTATCCTCGCCGTGACATATTTATTACATCAAAAGAGGAAGACGCTAAGAACAGAAATAAAACCCATATATACGACTGGCGCACATGTGAGACCTACTTGCAACTTTGACAGAAAAGTTTTATGACTCTGGGATTTTAATGGCGTGCAATTTATCCTAGACCATTACCTACCTTGATGTGTCGTTCATTTCTAAAGCATTCAGGGAGAACCAGTAAAAGTCATAAAAATGTAACTATTTAACATCAGTTGGAATTAAAATTTAACGTAAATATCCTAAAATTCGGTTTGATGTATAAGTGTCCTAGAATTATGTCAAAGTGAATTTTAACTAAGGCAGGGCCAAGGACTCGTTTTCATTGTTAATTAGTTATCTAAGTTGATTTGTGGGGGTCAAAGGAGTAGTACTTTTGTTTTCTCCCTTCTTTCTTTACTTTCTATCAAGATTTAATCACCCCAAATTATTTCTGAACAATCTAATTAATAAATTTGATCGCCGTTCAAATTTATTACTAATTACATGGATATTATCCGGCAATATATCAGGATCAATTGCTCTCACAACAGTGGAATTCCACGCAGCATTTCTTTCTAATATTCACAGTCCTAGAAAATCTTCAATTTCTTGCAAGTTATTTCCAAGCCCAGTATCATGGGGCTTGCAATGTTGTAACATTGAGATTCGCATCTATTATTAGTATTATTATTATTATTATCTATAATTCCTTATCGTAGAAAACATGTATGAAACATATTCACAGTAAAGCCCGTGTCCCTCGAAATGTGAGATTTGTGGATTTTTTACCCAAAATACTTTCATGGGGGGGATTTCAGCTTTTTGTTATGAACTTGAATAAAAGTTTGGACTGATTATTGACCTTTGTCAAACATTTGTATTTTTCAGATATATCCCATCCAAAGCCTACCGTGGCAATTGTGCAATCCAAACAAAAGACTGTTCGTACAGATGGTATTAACGTAATTCCGCTGTATTGTGCAATCATGGCCGCCGTTGTGGTGGGGCTACTGGCATACGTCATCGTGAAAAACGTCAAACGAGGAAAGGACGGCAAACGTGGCCTCACAACTAAGCTTCACCATGACGATATAGAATATGCGGCTACTGGGAATGGGGATAGCGGAGTATTTCTTGAACCGGAAGTTAAATCTTGTAAGTTCTGTTTCGGTTGAATTCCAGCTATCCCACTGATTTTCTAATGGTATACATTAATGAGTTCAATTGTTCAAATTTATCTCTGTAGTTGTACTAAATTTTTATTTTTATGTTTTTATTATGTCTCTCAGATTTTAAGCGGATAAATTCTAGAATAATTAGAATTTATATTTTTCAAGATTTATTGGGCATGTCAAAGCATTTGTTATGTCTGTGTGCGACAATTTATATTACTGAGTTTTTTTCTTGAAAGACTCAACCTGTTGCTAAATATGATAAATGATTTGTAATATTTTAATTTATCACAATTATCCTTGATGTCTATTGCAGTGCCACACAGTTTGAAACTAAGAGAAATTCCCTATAACAGGAGAAAAGATGTAGAGCAGAGTTTGTGTGTACAGAAAGATAAACGTGCCAACTGGAAAATATTAGCTAGAGAATTAGGTAAGTTACCAGCTTCTATAGGAGTTTTCTATTAATGGATCAAACTTGTCCGATCATTATTTAGCCTCTTGCCTCCACCTTTTTTTTGGACTATTTTTGGTTAACTTGGTTAATATTGACAATCAGGAAGTCGCAATCACAAAATCTGATTGAATGGTTGGCATTGCGCAAGTCCCCCATTTTGTGCGCGCGCACACGAGCCGATTGCATCAGTCCATTGAGTTTAGACGGCATGACGGTATGCTCAGTGGTATATTGGTTGCTACGACACATATCAAATGGATATACTTAAACAACTATAGGATTTAGTGAAATTCAGTCGTTGACCAATTTAGAGCATTCTTATTATATCGACGTTGGTGCAACCTAGTAGACTATTATGGGAACTGTATATACAGTCTATCTATAAGATTAATCAGTATTGTGACAAATGGACCAATCAAAATGCTTGTCTGGAAACAAATTCTATCATTGGCTGACATTTCAGAACTGTGAGAATACGAAACAATGAAAAAAATTGTAACATTACAAATTCGGCAATCGAACTGCCTCGATTTGGAAGTCCCATAAGGCATTACATTCTCCAGTATTAATTAGGTGATTAAATGCTGGAACAAACTTTGTGTTTGAAATTTTCAACACATTTGTGCTATTAATAATGCTTCATTGTGTTTCATTAATTTTCCCCTTCTTTTCTAATTTCAGGGTACAATAGAACAAAAATTTCCAGTTATGAAAACCAAGCAGAGATTGAGATGATAGAGCCTGCTGTATTTATGTTCCTAGAATATTGTAAAAGTGATAGTGCTACAGTTGGCTCATTTCTCAGGGCCTTGAAAAAAATTGGCCGAACAGACATTGCCAGGGTATTAAATGGAGATACAAGTGAACTCCGACCTCTAAACGATGGTTGCGATCACTAGCATATTCTGACATTTCTAGGTTTTAAAATTTAATCTATATGTATATTTGTTATTCCGTGATCTCTGTGTAGAAAACCGTGGTTTTGATATCACCATGGAAACTCATGATATTATGTGTTTAGCTTTTAAACACATCCAGGGTATAAAAATAATGTTAACGGAAGTGTTTCATAACACTGTAAGTAAAAGTGTCTCAAGTGTAAACGATTTTATCCATGAGTCCTGAAAACGTGTGGCAATATGCATGGTGATGAGGTAAATATGTTAGACATGTCTTGTGTTTAGATACTAGACACCACTGATTTCAAAGATCAACATCAGTCAGACGCGTTTAGCTGGAAAATATGCAATTTGATGATTCTGTGATAACCACCATCATCGTTTTATAGTGAAAAAAGTCTGAGAAACAAATGATGAAAACGTTCAAGTGGATATTTGATGACTTGTGCTACTGGATTTGTGGGAGGAGAGATTATGGAATCTCAGGATAATGATGCCTGGCGTCATGGGACTATTTTTACTGTGTAACGTGGCAGTTTGATGAACTTGAACTTGATGATGTGAACAAAACAGTTTTTCTTGTAACTTGGCAACTGAGAACTGAAATGGCTGTAACTGTCAACTTTCTGTTTTTGCCATAACAGACTTTCTAATACAAGCATACAACAGTTGTTAGACTATTTGCCATTAAGAAATTTTCAAATTAAATAATTTCGTTTGTGGACGGTGTCTTGAAATTCATACCAGGGGAGAAAAGCATGTACCGGTATTGTATTAAACACTTAAAGGGAGGTAATTCACCAGTTGAAGTTGTAAACACAACAAGGGAGATAATTCGAGTATAGCTCCAATAATTTCTTTCACCTTTCACGCGTTTCTGGTTGTCCACTCAAGTTTCGAAAATGCAATCTTTCTCTGACGCGTGTTTCAAATTTCCAATGAATTATTTTCTTGAAATCAATTTGTAAAACTTCTTAATTCGCTTGCATAATTGAACTTTTCCGATGATAGATTTTCACAATTTATATATGAACCTTTTTTTTATCCAGTCTGTGTTTGGAGTATTTAAATTCATCTTGCTGGAATTATAGATCTGAAATTGTAAATACATGGTAGATTCAATTAAGTATATAGTGTAAATAGACTTTGTATATATATCATATATAGGAATATATAAGTAGGAATTTTGAATGTATGGGCAGAGTAAAAGTGAATAAAGGGAAAGAGTATATATGCCTGAATGTGGCGAGTTTTATTGATTGATTGATTGACTGTTTGATTGATGGATTGATTGACCAAGAGAATAAGGCTATCATTCATTTTTTGAAAACATTTATCTCATTGCATTGTTTTATCCAAAGAATTCCACATCACTTCCGATTATGTGAAGTGTGTTTAATGCTCCCTAAATATTCTTTTGGTTCTCATCAGGCAATAGAATTTCTCGTCCTCTTCCAGAGATATCACTTCATTGATGAGGTAGTTTTAAATGTTTAAGGATGTCCGCTGGTGATTTTGGGTTTTGGTGGCCATTTTTGTGGGTTTTCCTATTAGGTTATCTCCTTTCCCTAGATTAAGAGATAGGGATTTCCTTTAAAAACCTTCTAGCCGACAATTTTGCTCAGCAACATCCATCTTTGATAAATTTTGACAGACATTGTGATTATCACCCAGAATATAAGAAAAAGTATAATGCATTTTGCTGAGAAGCAACAGGAACTTGATAATGTGATGTCTAGCACTGTGATATCACTTGTCTTTGTTGCACCACGTAAGCGTCCTGTCTGTTTCTTGTGCACTGTCCTTAGTGTTTTACAGGGTGGATGGAGGGTGGATGGTTCCATGCTGCTTCAAAGATTTCTTCTTTGAAGTAGCAAGAACACCACTGGGCTGGGTAGTGCTTAGTTGGTTCGTCGTGATATAGCTGAAATATTGTTGAAAGCGACGTTAAATTCTATTCACTCGCTTACTATTTATATGGATTTTTAATTTTTAATGAATATGCATGGGTTATTCCCCATGTTTTCTGGGTTATCATATGGAGCATGGATCAGTCCACCTAACATTGTCCAAAGCTAAAGAAAATGCACTCGAACCTATACATTCTTTCTTGTTTTCTCTCGTATTACACAATTATGAATGGAAGAAGTTATTTACTTTGACAAGAAAGTTAATTACATCAGCGGGCATCCTTAAATGAACCGCTGCAGAAACTCTCTGATTGGATGGATTTCTTCCGATAGTATACACAGGCCAATGAAAATCACGGATTTCTGTTTGAAAATTTGAATTGACCAACTGAGTACTTTAATCCTGGAAGTTATCCGTGCACTGTTGTTTTCTATGAAATTCCACATTGATAATATCTTCAAGGTCAGTTTCATATCTGATGATTGCTCATTCATTGATCTGTAAAATTCTTAGCTAAGATTCATAGCGTCTCCCTTCCTTCAACGCTATGCAGACGACAAATACATTTCCCTGTTGGTAACTCGAACATCTCCATGGCGCACTTACGATTACCTTTGCGCCCTGTTGGACCTTCATTAACTTGAGAAAATGGGCCGCCATGAATAAAAATACAGAAATGGCAGACTATATGGCCCTTCGTCGGTCATATATTAATTACAGACGCTAAATTTATCCCTATGGAGCCTCGAAATCACCTGAAATCGAGGGTCAAGAAGATGGGCATTTCCGTCATACTAGACCCCGTGTATACAGGGGATGATGATCACAACATCGATTATGGTATTTTTATTCATGACGGCCCATTTTCTCAAGTTAATGAAAGTCAAATAGGGCGCAAAGGTAATAATAAATGCGCCATGGAGATGTTCGAGTTACCAAGAGGGAAATGTATTAGTCGTCGGCATAGCGTTGATGGAAGGGAGACGCTATGAATCTTAGCTATAAAATTCTGTGACATTTAGGCCAGGGAAGATAACCGCATCTTGCTGTAAACATCACGTCAAGGGAGCATATTGACAGTCGTATAACAACTTATTCTCAATATGACAATATTTATTAATTCATTGTTGAACATTTGTATACAAATGCAATAAATGTTTATATCATACTTGAATATATTCTCTTGTATATTTGTCTTGGTGTACTAAGAACAATGCCGCATTTTATGACGAATTAGACGAATTATATTTATTTGCTTGAACATTAAACGTCATATACGGAGGTTAAGATCGGAGATCGAACAAAATTAACAAAATGGAAGGGAGATGGGGGAAGTCTCGCTTCAGTATACAGGTCCGAAATATTCATTCCATTAATCGGGAGGAATTTTAATACTGTCGTTTCTCCTGCTGTCGAAGTATTCAGAGATCGTTTGACTTTACAAGTTGATCCTTTTTGTCACTTCTTTCGAAATCTCACATCTGTGATACATTCAAACCTTTTCTAATTCAATGAGTCTGATGTGAGATTTTGCCTTTTCAAATCAGAAACCACACAACAGGAAAAGTGACTTCATACCAACATACAAGAAAGTTACGTTAATAAATTACCGCGAAACCCTTAACTGCAGAAATAATAATATGCAAAGGGTTAATGATTCAAGTTATTCGCTGGTGATTCATTGAATGATATATTGTTAACCCTTTATCTTCAAGTTGTTACGAAGGCTTAAGTTTGTGGTTCGATACACAGAATAGAGTTCTCAATAATTTCTTGATTTACTCACCCATTTAAATCCAGCAAATCGTCTGCATACTGATGATACATGGGCAGTGGAGTGTTGCTTACTACGACTGACACCACAGTCGACGTCTCCAATGAACAATGTAAAACCTAGCGAAAAGTAATGCCTGATTGGCTAGTAGCGAAAAGTGATGCCCGATTGGCGGGATGGCAATGTTAGTAGAATTATTGATTGGTTAAAAATAGCTGTTCTGCAGACCTACGGTGTGAATCTCTAACACAGTTCTTATTTTTGCCAGACAGTAGGCAGTGGACAGTCTGGTTTTAATGTAAATATTCACGGATACCTGACAACTGTTTCCGGCCGAACGTCGCTGAACCCTCTTTACAGAAACGACCCTGCAACGGAAAATGTTCTGATCCAACAACCTCACGTTAAATACTATCGTCAGATCATGAATCTTTTACAGATGTACACACCATGGTCAAATTGTTAAAATAATACCGTATCACAAGATATATAAATTCTAGTTAGAAATGAACAATATATTATTTGCCATAATATGTTGTGGCATTGTTAAACGCCCGCCAAAAGGCGGACGTATTATGTGATCGCAGTTTCCGTCCGTCCGTCTGTCAGTCCGTCGGAGCGCCCGTCCGTCCCTCGTGTCCGGTCTATATCTGGGACAGTTTTTCACGGGTCGATTTAGTCCCGTAGGGACTAATGGTCCTGTATTGTAGTCATGAAAAACTTGAGCACATTTGGTACCGTTGCCAGGGTGACTGGTTGTTTATTTAACTGCTTTAGGCTTTGAGAGGAAGAGCAGAAGAAAAGAGTCCTCAAGTTATTCAGCTACTGCAGATAGTTTGGTCAACTATTTAAGGCTAGATTTTGTTTCACCTGGTCTATATTATTGAAGTGAAATATTTTCTGCCATTCTTATATATGTTCATATGTCATTTTCACAGAGATTTTCTGCTTTAGAGCATGAATACAAAATGGATACTATTCAGAGGTTGACTTAGAGTGTTTCCCTGAAATGATGTCACAAATCACTGGTTGATATCAAAGAGTTAGTGGAATTATTCCAACAGCCTATTTTACATTTAAATAGCCCCGTTTCAGTGCCTAAGGCTCTAGTTTATCTACAGTTCCATTTTTTGGTGAGTGAATACCCTAATGGGAAAAGATGTGTCGCATACCAAGATGAAGGTCGAGGTCAGAGGTTAAAGGTCAATGGCCTAAAAAGCAGGAAATCACTTAAATGTTCGTGTCCGGTCTATATCTGTGAACGTTTTCTATCCACAGTTGCAATTTTTGTGAGTGGATACAGCTGGTGGAGACGATATGTCGCGTACCAAAATTGAGGTCGATGTCAGAGGTCAAAGGTCACTGTGGCCCAAAATCACAAAATCATTGATCATTGACAAATTCCTATCTACAGTTCTAATTGTTGGTGAGTGGATTCCCTAGGGGTGGACGATGTGTTGCATACCCAATGTAGGTCGCGGTCAGAGGTCAAAGGTCAGTGGGAATGAAAAATCAGGAAATTATTAACAAATTTCAAAAAATTTGTGAGTGGATTCAGAAGGGGGAAATGAAGTGTCGCATACCAAAATTAGGTCAATAATTAATATTGTATGGAAATAGTTTACAACGTACTTTGCTCATATATAAATATATAGATGTTGTAGTGGACACAAGTTGTTGAAATACTGCAACTCTGTTTAATATTGTTGCTCTTTCATGCAACATTGTATTGGTTGGGACAGTTTTACTTTACTCAAATATAGATGTTGTACTGGATACCACTTTAGATATAGCAACTTTGTTTGATATTGTTGCTCTATGAGACAATATTCGAATGTTTGGGGATAGTTGCATTGTACAGATACACATGTTGCACAAGAAACAAGTTGTTCAACCACAGCAACTTTGTTTAATATTGTTTCCCTTTGATGCCACATTGTGTTGTTTGGGGATAATTGGGGTATTGTCGTCATCATGTACGGCTGTCCGTACGTCCGTCCGTACGTCCGTCCGTCCGTTACCGCGATATCTACAGAACCGTTTCATGCATGGCAACCAAACTTGTTACATCTATTTATCTTCACGTAAATCAGAAGCCTATCGAAAATGAGTCATCTCGGACAATATTTTGCAGAGTTATGCCCTTTTTACAAATAAAAATCCATTTATGATTTGTTATTGTGATAATTTCAGAACCGTTCCATATACAACATCCTAACGTGATACAGTTGTTTCTCTTGACCTGAACTAGATGCCTATCGAAAATGAGTCGTGTCAGAAAGTATTTTGCAGAGTTATGCCCCTTGTCTAATAAAATCCACTAATTCCTATGTTAAGTTTGCATATAATTTCTATATCATGTTTGTATACTATCACATTTATTTATTGATTGGATGACTGATTTATTGATTTATTCTCTTACACAATGCGAAGAATGCCTGCAAATCTGTTTTGAAAATGACACTAGATGCCTATCGAAAATGAGTCGTGTCAGAAAGTATTTTGCAGAGTTATGCCCCTTGTCTAACAAAATCCACTAATTCCTATGTTAAGTTTGCATATTATTTCTATATCATGTTAGTATACTATCACATTCATTAATCAATTGGTAGAGACACCCTTACATTATAATAGCTGGGGTTCAGAGCCGAGGGGTTTCGATAGCGCAGCTTCATGTTTACTTATATATACAGTTTGTTGCGCTAAATACGAGTTGTTTAAATACTGCAACTTCGTTTACTATTGCTGGTGCAACATCGTGTTTTGGGATACAAACAATTTCTTTTGGATTGTTGAACGAGATAAAGTTGTTTTAATTTGTTGATTTTCTTTGCAACATTGTATTATTTTGAAATTGTATCTGGCAATTCCCAGACACATTTTTACGATATGAAGGTCATAATAAATTGTATTAGACAGCTTCCAGACACACTTTCACGATATAGAGGTCATGATAAATTGTATTAGACAGCTTCCAGACACACTTTCACGATATAGAGGTCATGATAAATTGTATTAGACAGTTCCCAGACACGCTTCACGATGTTGAGGTCATGATAAAATGTATTAGACAGTTTCCAGACACACTTTCACGATATGGAGGTCATGATAAATGCGTCATAAATTGCGTCATAAATTGTATTAGACAGTTCCCAGACACACTTTTACGATATGGAGGTAATGAGGAATTGTATTAGACAGCTCCTAGACACACTTTCACGATATGGAAGTCAACCTAGCAGACTATTATGGGTACTGTATATACAGTCTGCCTATCAGATTAATCAGTATCGTGACAAATGGACCAATCAAAATGCTTGTCTGGAAACAAATTCTATCATTGGCTGACATTTCAGAACTGTGAGAATACGAAACAATTAAAAAATTTGTAACATTACAAATTCGCCAATCGAACTGCCTCAATTTGGAAGTCCCATAAGGCATTACATTCTTCAGTATTAATTAGGTGATTAAATGCTGGAACAAACTTCGTGTTTGAAATTTTCAACAGATTTGTGCTATTAATAATGCTTCATTGTGTTTCATTAATTTTCTCCTTCTTTTCTAATTTCAGGGTACAATAGAACAAAAATTTCCAGTTATGAAAACCTAGCAGAGATTGAAATGATAGAGCCTGCTGTATTTATGTTCCTAGAATATTGTAAAAGTGATAGTGCTACAGTTGGCTCATTTCTCAGGGCCTTGGAAAAAATTGGCCGAACAGACATTGCCAGGGTATTAAATGGAGATGCAAGTGAACTCCGACGTCTAAACGATGGTTGCGATCACAAGCATATTCTGACATTTCTAGGTTTTAAAATTTAATCTGTATGTATATTTGTTATTCCGTGATCTCTGTGTAGACTATGTATCAACCGTGGTTTTGATATCACCATGGAAACTCATGATATTATGTGTTTAGCTTTTAAACACACCCAGGGTATAAAAATAATGTTAACGGAAGTGTTTCATAACACTGTAAGTAAAAGTGTCTCCTGAAAACGTGTGGCAATATGCATGGTGATGAGGTAAATATGTTAGACATGTCTTGTGTTTAGATACTAGACACCACTGATTTCAAAGATCAACATCAGTCAGACGCGTTTAGCTGGAAAATATGCAATTTGATGATTCTGTGATAACCACCATCATCGTTTTATAGTGGAAAAAGTCTGAGAAACAAATGATGAAAACGTTCAACTGGATATTTGATGACTTGTGCTACTGGATTTGTGCGAGGAGAGATTATGGAATCTCAGGATAATGATGCCTGGCGTCATGGGACTATTTTTACTGTGTAACGTGGCAGTTTTATGAACTTGAACTTGATGATGTGAACAAAACAGTTTTTCTTGTAACTTGGCAACTGAGAACTGAAATGGCTGTAACTGTCAACTTTCTGTTTTTGCCATAACAGACTTTCTAATACAAGCATACAACAGTTGTTAGACTATTTGCCATTAAGAAATTTTCAAATTAAATAATTTCGTTTGTGGACGGTGTCTTGAAATTCATACCAGGGGAGAAAAGCATGTACCGGTATTGTATTAAACACTTAAAGGGAGGTAATTCACCAGTTGAAGTTGTAAACACAACAAGGGAGATAATTCGAGTATAGCTCCAATAATTTCTTTCACCTTTCACGCGTTTCTGGTTGTCCACTCAAGTTTCGAAAATGCAATCTTTCTCTGACGCGTGTTTAAATTTCCAATGAATTATTTTCTTGAAATCAATTTGTAAAACTTCTTAATTCGCTTGCATAATTGAACTTTTCCGATGATAGATTTTCACAATTTATATATGAACCTTTTTTTTATCCAGTCTGTGTTTGGAGTATTTAAATTCATCTTGCTGGAATTATAGATCTGAAATTGTAAATACATGGTAGATTCAATTAAGTATATAGTGTAAATAGACTTTGTATATATATCATATATAGGAATATATAAGTAGGAATTTTGAATGTATGGGCAGAGTAAAAGTGAATAAAGGGAAAGAGTATATATGCCTGAATGTGGCGAGTTTTATTGATTGATTGATTTGTTTGATTGATGGATTGATTGACCAAGAGAATAAGGCTATCATTCATTTTTTGAAAACATTTATCTCATTGCATTGTTTTATCCAAAGAATTCCACATCACTTCCGATTATGTGAAGTGTGTTTAATGCTCCCTAAATATTCTTTTGGTTCTCATCAGGCAATAGAATTTCTCGTCCTCTTCCAGAGATATCACTTCATTGATGAGGTAGTTTTAAATGTTTAAGGATGTCCGCTGGTGATTTTGGGTTTTGGTGGCCATTTTTGTGGGTTTTCCTATTAGGTTATCTCCTTTCCCTAGATTAAGAGATAGGGATTTCCTTTAAAAACCTTCTAGCCGACAATTTTGCTCAGCAACATCCATCTTTGATAAATTTTGACAGACATTGTGATTATCACCCAGAATATAAGAAAAAGTATAATGCATTTTGCTGAGAAGCAACAGGAACTTGATAATGTGATGTCTAGCACTGTGATATCACTTGTCTTTGTTGCACCACGTAAGCGTCCTGTCTGTTTCTTGTGCACTGTCCTTAGTGTTTTACAGGGTGGATGGAGGGTGGATGGTTCCATGCTGCTTCAAAGATTTCTTCTTTGAAGTAGCAAGAACACAACTGGGCTGGGTAGTGCTTAGTTGGTTCGTCGTGATATAGCTGAAATATTGTTGAAAGCGACGTTAAATTCTATTCACTCGCTTACTATTTATATGGATTTTTAATTTTTAATGAATATGCATGGGTTATTCCCCATGTTTTCTGGGTTATCATATGGAGCATGGATCAGTCCACCTAACATTGTCCAAAGCTAAAGAAAATGCACTCGAACCTATACATTCTTTCTTGTTTTCTCTCGTATTACACAATTATGAATGGAAGAAGTTATTTACTTTGACAAGAAAGTTAATTACATCAGCGGGCATCCTTAAATGAACCGCTGCAGAAACTCTCTGATTGGATGGATTTCTTCCGATAGTATACACAGGCCAATGAAAATCACGGATTTCTGTTTGAAAATTTGAATTGACCAACTGAGTACTTTAATCCTGGAAGTTATCCGTGCACTGTTGTTTTCTATGAAATTCCACATTGATAATATCTTCAAGGTCAGTTTCATATCTGATGATTGCTCATTCATTGATCTGTAAAATTCTTAGCTAAGATTCATAGCGTCTCCCTTCCTTCAACGCTATGCAGACGACAAATACATTTCCCTGTTGGTAACTCGAACATCTCCATGGCGCACTTACGATTACCTTTGCGCCCTGTTGGACCTTCATTAACTTGAGAAAATGGGCCGCCATGAATAAACATACAGAAATGGCAGACTATATGGCCCTTCGTCGGTCATATATTAATTACAGACGCTAAATTTATCCCTATGGAGCCTCAAAATCACCTGAAATCGAGGGTCAAGAAGATGGGCATTTCCGTCATACTAGACCCCGTGTATACAGGGGATGATGATCACAACATCGATTATGGTATTTTTATTCATGACGGCCCATTTTCTCAAGTTAATGAAAGTCAAATAGGGCGCAAAGGTAATAATAAATGCGCCATGGAGATGTTCGAGTTACCAAGAGGGAAATGTATTTGTCGTCGGCATAGCGTTGATGGAAGGGAGACGCTATGAATCTTAGCTATAAAATTCTGTGACATTTAGGCCAGGGAAGATAACCGCATCTTGCTGTAAATATCACGTCAAGGGAGACTATTGACAGTCGTATAACAACTTATTCTCAATATGACAATATTTATTAATTCATTGTTGAACATTTGTATACAAATGCAATAAATGTTTATATCTTACTTGAATATATTCTCTTGTATATTTGTCTTGGTGTACTAAGAACAATGCCGCATTTTATGACGAATTAGACGAATTATATTTATTTGCTTGAACATTAAACGTCATATACGGAGGTTAAGATCTGAGATCGAACAAAATTAACAAAATGGAAGGGAGATGGGGAAGTCTCGCTTCAGTATACAGGTCCGAAATATTCATTCCATTACTCGGGAGGAATTTTAATACTGTCGTTTCTCCTGCTGTCGAAGTATTCAGAGATCGTTTGACTTCACAAGTTGATCCTTTTTGTCACTTCTTTCGAAATCTCACATCTGTGATACAGTCAAACCTTTTCTAATTCAATGAGTCTGATGTGAGATTTTGCCTTTTCAAATCAGAAACCACACAACAGGAAAAGTCACTTCATACCAACATACAAGAAAGTTACGTTAATAAATTACCGCGAAACCCTTAACTGCAGAAATAATAATATGCAAAGGGTTAATGATTCAAGTTATTCGCTGGTGATTGATTGAATGCTATATTGTTAACCCTTTATCTTCAAGTTGTTACGAAGGCTTAAGTTTGTGGTTCGATACACAGAATAGAGTTCTCAATAATTTCTTGATTTACTCACCCATTTAAATCCAGCAAATCGTCTGCATACTGATGATACATGGGCAGTGGAGTGTTGCTTACTACGACTGACACCACAGTCGACGTCTCCACTGAACAATGTAAAACCTAGCGAAAAGTAATGCCTGATTGGCTGGTAGCGAAAAGTGATGCCCGATTGGCGGGATGGCAATGTTAGTAGAATTATTGATTGGTTAAAAATAGCTGTTCTGCAGACCTACGGTGTGAATCTCTAACACAGTTCTTATTTTTGCCAGACAGTAGGCAGTGGACAGTCTGGTTTTAATGTAAATATTCACGGATACCTGACAACTGTTTCCGGCCGAACGTCGCTGAACCCTCTTTACAGAAACGACCCTGCAACGGAAAATGTTCTGATCCAACAACCTCACGTTAAATACTATCGTCAGATCATGAATCTTTTACAGATGTACACACCATGGTCAAATTGTTAAAATAATACCGTATCACAAGATATATAAATTCTAGTTAGAAATGAACAATATATTATTTGCCATAATATGTTGTGGCATTGTTAAACGCCCGCCAAAAGGCGGACGTATTATGTGATCGCAGTTTCCGTCCGTCCGTCTGTCAGTCCGTCGGAGCGCCCGTCCGTCCCTCGTGTCCGGTCTATATAGGGACTAATGGTCCTGTATTGTAGTCATGAAAAACTTGAGCACATTTGGTACCGTTGCCAGGGTGACTGGTTGTTTATTTAACTGCTTTAGGCTTTGAGAGGAAGAGCAGAAGAAAAGAGTCCTCAAGTTATTCAGCTACTGCAGATAGTTTGGTCAACTATTTAAGGCTAGATTTTGTTTCACCTGGTCTATATTATTGAAGTTAAATATTTTCTGCTATTCTTATATATGTTCATATGTCATTTTCACAGAGATTTTCTGCTTTAGAGCATGAATACAAAATGGATACTATTCAGAGGTTGACTTAGAGTGTTTTCCTGAAATGATGTCACAAATCACTGGTTGATAAAAACTTTATTTAGAATACTTAACAAATACAGAAGAAAATAGTTTAAGGCAGACTTATCATATGTTTGCCATGTTGGCAAGAAATTCTAATTTTCTAGGCTTCCATTCTTGCAGAAATTATATACACGGTATGTAACTTTTGAACTATCACACAAACATCCCCTCCACCAGACCCTCTATACCATTCAGAGCATAGTCACATGCATGACACATGCATGACCTAGGTCATTGGCTTGGTTCACTTAGCTGATAGGGTTACTTGATAGGGTCAAACTCCAACCTTTAGATAGCATGCAGTGCTGTACATGTACAAGTCTGCATACAACCATTGTCAGAATTTGTAACCTTCCAAACTATAGGGGTGTACCTAGTACCTTATTGAGAGAAATGTGTGAGACTACAAATTGTATGGCTCTTCACCATGGGGACTGAACATCAAAGAGTTAGTGGAATTATTCCAACAGCCTATTTTACATTTAAATAGCCCCGTTCCAGTGCCTAAGGCTCTAGTTTATCTACAGTTCCATTTTTTGGTGAGTGAATACCCTAATGGGAAAAGATGTGTCGCATACCAAGATGAAGGTCGAGGTCAGAGGTTAAAGGTCAATGGCCTAAAAAGCAGGAAATCACTTAAATGTTCGTGTCCGGTCTATATCTGTGAACGTTTTCTATCCACAGTTGCAATTTTTGTGAGTGGATACAGCTGGTGGAGACGATATGTCGCGCACCAAAATTGAGGTCGATGTCAGAGGTCAAAGGTCACTGTGGCCCAAAATCACAAAATCATTGATCATTGACAAATTCCTATCTACAGTTCTAATTTTTGGTGAGTGGATTCCCTAGGGGTGGACGATGTGTTGCATACCCAATGTAGGTCGCGGTCAGAGGACAAAGGTCAGTGTGAATGAAAAATCAGGAAATTATTAACAAATTTCAAAAAAATGGTGAGTGGATTCAGAAGGGGGAAATGAAGTGTCGCATACCAAAATTAGGTCAATAATTAATATTGTATGGAAATAGTTTACAACGTACTTTGCTCATATGTAAATATATAGATGTTGCAGTGGACACAAGTTGTTGAAATACTGCAACTCTGTTTAATATTGTTGCTCTTTCATGCAACATTGTATTGGTTGGGACAGTTTTACTTTACTCAAATATAGATGTTGTACTGGATACCACTTTAGATATAGCAACTTTGTTTGATATTGTTGCTCTATGAGACAATATTCGAATGTTTGGGGATAGTTGCATTGTACAGATACACATGTTGCACAAGAAACAAGTTGTTCAACCACAGCAACTTTGTTTAATATTGTTTCCCTTTGATGCCACATTGTGTTGTTTGGGGATAATTTTTTACCCCTCGGCCAACTTTGGCCTAGGGGTATTGTCGTCATCATGTACGGCTGTCCGTCCGTCCGTACGTCCGTACGTCCGTCCGTCCGTTACCGCGATATCTACAGAACCGTTTCATGCATGGCAACCAAACTTGTTACATCTATTTATCTTCACGTAAATCAGAAGCCTATCGAAAATGAGTCATCTCGGACAATATTTTGCAGAGTTATGCCCCTTTTTACAAATAAAAATCCATTTATGATTTGTTATTGTGATAATTTCAGAACCGTTCCATATACAACATCCTAACGTGATACAGTTGTTTCTCTTGACCTGAACTTGATGCCTATCGAAAATGAGTCGTGTCAGAAAGTATTTTGCAGAGTTATGCCCCTTGTCTAATAAAATCCACTAATTCCTATGTTAAGTTTGCATATAATTTCTATATCATGTTTGTATACTATCACATTTATTTATTGATTGGATGACTGATTTATTGATTTATTCTCTTACACAATGCGAAGAATGCCTGCAAATCTGTTTTGAAAATGACACTAGATGCCTATCAAAAATGAGTCGTGTCAGAAAGTATGCCCCTTGTCTAACAAAATCCACTAATTCCTATGTTAAGTTTGCATATTATTTCTATATCATGTTAGTATACTATCACATTTATTAATCAATTGGTAGAGACACCCTTACATTATAATAGCTGGGGTTCAGAGCCGAGGGGTTTCGATAGCGCAGCTTCATGTTTACTTATATATACAGTTTGTTGCGCTAAATACGAGTTGTTTAAATACTGCAACTTCGTTTACTATTGCTGGTGCAACATCGTGTTTTGGGATACAAACAATTTCTTTTGGATTGTTGAACGAGATAAAGTTGTTTTAATTTGTTGATTTTCTTTGCAACATTGTATTATTTTGAAATTGTATCTGGCAATTCCCAGACACACTTTTACGATATGAAGGTCATAATAAATTGTATTAGACAGCTTCCAGACACACTTTCACGATATAGAGGTCATGATAAATTGTATTAGACAGCTTCCAGACACACTTTCACGATATAGAGGTCATGATAAATTGTATTAGACAGTTCCCAGACACGCTTCACGATGTTGAGGTCATGATAAAATGTATTAGACAGTTTCCAGACACACTTTCACGATATGGAGGTCATGATAAATGCGTCATAAATTGCGTCATAAATTGTATTAGACAGTTCCCAGACACACTTTTACGATATGGAGGTAATGAGGAATTGTATTAGACAGCTCCTAGACACACTTTCACGATATGGAAGTCAACCTAGCAGACTATTATGGGTACTGTATATACAGTCTGCCTATCAGATTAATCAGTATCGTGACAAATGGACCAATCAAAATGCTTGTCTGGAAACAAATTCTATCATTGGCTGACATTTCAGAACTGTGAGAATACGAAACAATTAAAAAATTTGTAACATTACAAATTCGCCAATCGAACTGCCTCAATTTGGAAGTCCCATAAGGCATTACATTCTTCAGTATTAATTAGGTGATTAAATGCTGGAACAAACTTCGTGTTTGAAATTTTCAACAGATTTGTGCTATTAATAATGCTTCATTGTGTTTCATTAATTTTCTCCTTCTTTCCTAATTTCAGGGTACAATAGAACAAAAATTTCCAGTTATGAAAACCTAGCAGAGACTGAAATGATAGAGCCTGCTGTATTTATGTTCCTAGAATATTGTAAAAGTGATAGTGCTACAGTTCGCTCATTTCTCAGGGCCTTGAAAAAAATTGGTCGAACAGACATTGCCAGGGTATTAAATGGAGATACAAGTGAACTCCGACCTCTAAACGATGGTTGCGATCACTAGCATATTCTGACATTTCTAGGTTCTAAAATTTAATCTATATGTATATTTGTTATTCCGTGATCTCTGTGTAGACTATGAATCAACCGTGGTTTTGATATCACCATGGAAACTCATGATATTATGTGTTTAGCTTTTAAACACACCCAGGGTATAAAAATAATGTTAACGGAAGTGTTTCATAACACTGTAAGTAAAAGTGTCTCAAGTGTAAACGCTTTTATCCAGGAGTCCTGAAAACGTATGCCAATATGCATGGTGATGAGGTAAATATGTTAGACATGTCTTGTGTTTAGATACTAGATACCACTGATTTCAAAGATCAACATCAGTCAGACGCGTTTAGCTGGAAAATATGCAATTTGATGATTCTGTGATAACCACCATCATCGTTTTATAGTGGAAAAAGTCTGAGAAACAAATGATGAAAACGTTCAACTGGATATTTGATGACTTACCAGTGCTACTGGATTTGTGCGAGGAGAGATTATGGAATCTCAGGATAATGATGCCTGGCGTCATGGGACTATTTTGACTGTGTAACGTGGCAGTTTTATGAACTTGAACTTGATGATGTGAACAAAACAGTTTTTCTTGTAACTTGACAACTGAGAACTGAAATGGCTGTAACTGTCAACTTTCTGTTTTGCCATAACAGACTTTCTAATACAAGCATACAACAGTTGTTAGACTATTTGCCATTAAGAAATTTTCAAATTAAATAATTTCGTTTGTGGACGGTGTCTTGAAATTCATACCAGGGGAGAAAAGCATGTACCGGTATTGTATTAAACACTTAAAGGGAGGTAATTCACCAGTTGAAGTTGTAAACACAACAAGGGAGATAATTCGAGTATAGCTCCAATAATTTCTTTCACCTTTCACGCGTTTCTGGTTGTCCACTCAAGTTTCGAAAATGCAATCTTTCTCTGACGCGTGTTTAAATTTCCAATGAATTATTTTCTTGAAATCAATTTGTAAAACTTCTTAATTCGCTTGCATAATTGAACTTTTCCGATGATAGATTTTCACAATTTATATATGAACCTTTTTTTTATCCAGTCTGTGTTTGGAGTATTTAAATTCATCTTGCTGGAATTATAGATCTGAAATTATAAATACATGGTAGATTCAATTAAGTATATAGTGTAAATAGACTTTGTATATATATCATATATAGGAATATATAAGTAGGAATTTTGAATGTATGGGCAGAGTAAAAGTGAATAAAGGGAAAGAGTATATATGCCTGAATGTGGCGAGTTTTATTGATTGATTGATTGACTGTTTGATTGATGGATTGATTGACCAAGAGAATAAGGCTATCATTCATTTTTTGAAAACATTTATCTCATTGCATTGTTTTATCCAGAGAATTCCACATCACTTCCGATTATGTGAAGTGTGTTTAATGCTCCCTAAATATTCTTTTGGTTCTCATCAGGCAATAGAATTTCTCGTCCTCTTACAGAGATATCACTTCATTGATGAGGTAGTTTTAAATGTTTAAGGATGTCCGCTGGTCATTTTGGGTTTTGGTGGCCATTTTTGTGGGTTTTCCTATTAGGTTATCTCCTTTCCCTAGATTAAGAGATAGGGATTTCCTTTAAAAACCTTTTAGCCGACAATTTTGCTCAGCAACATCCATCTTTGATAAATTTTGACAGACATTGTGATTATCACCCAGAATATAAGAAAAAGTATAATGCATTTTGCTGAGAAGCAACAGGAACTTGATAATGTGATGTCTAGCACTGTGATATCACTTGTCTTTGTTGCACCACGTAAGCGTCCTGTCTGTTGCTTGTGCACTGTCCTTAGTGTTTTACAGTGTGGATGGGGGTGGATGGTTCCATGCTGCTTCAAAGATTTCTTCTTTGATGTAGCAAGAACACAACTGGGCTGGGTAGTGCTTAGTTGGTTCGTCGTGATATAGCTGAAATATTGTTGAAAGCGACGTTAAAATCTATTCACTCGCTTACTATTTATATGAATTTTTAATTTTTAATGAATATGCATGGGTTATTCCCCATGTTTTCTGGGTTATCATATGGAGCATGGATCAGTCCACCTAACATTGTCCAAAGCTAAAGAAAATGCACTCGAACCTATACATTCTTTCTTGTTTTCTCTCGTATTACACAATTATGAATGGAAGAAGTTATTTACTTTGACAGGAAAGTTAATTACATCAGCGGGCATCCTTAAATGAACCGCTGCAGAAACTCTCTGATTGGATGGATTTCTTCCGATAGTATACACAGGCCAATGAAAATCACGGATTTCTGTTTGAAAATTTGAATTGACCAACTGAGTACTTTAATCCTGGAAGTTATCCGTGCACTGTTGTTTTCTATGAAATTCCACATTGATAATATCTTCAAGGCCAGTTTCATATCTGATGATTGCTCATTCATTGATCTGTAAAATTCTTAGCTAAGATTCATAGCGTCTCCCTTCCTTCAACGCTATGCAGACGACAAATACATTTCCCTGTTGGTAACTCGAACATCTCCATGGCGCACTTACGATTACCTTTGCGCCCTGTTGGACCTTCATTAACTTGAGAAAATGGGCCGCCATGAATAAAAATACAGAAATGGCAGACTATATGGCCCTTCGTCGGTCATATATTAATTACAGACGCTAAATTTATCCCTATGGAGCCTCAAAATCACCTGAAATCGAGGGTCAAGAAGATGGGCATTTCCGTCATACTAGACCCCGTGTATACAGGGGATGATGATCACAACATCGATTATGGTATTTTTATTCATGATGGCCCATTTTCTCAAGTTAATGAAAGTCAAATAGGACGCAAAGGTAATAATAAATGCGCCATGGAGATGTTCGAGTTACCAAGAGGAAAATGTATTTGTCGTATAGCGCTGATGGAAGGGAGACGCTATGAATCTTAGCTATAAAATTCTGTGACATTTACGCCAGGGAAGATAACCGCATCTTGCTGTAAATATCACGTCAAGGGAGCATATTGACACTCGTATAACAACTTATTCTCAATATGACAATATTTATTAATTCATTGTTGAACATTTGTATACAAATGCAATAAATGTTTATATCTTACTTGAATATATTCTCTTGTATATTTGTCTTGGTGTACTAAGAACAATGCCGCATTTTATGACGAATTAGACGAATTATATTTATTTGCTTGAACATTAAACGTCATATACGGAGGTTAAGATCTGAGATCGAACAAAATTAACAAAATGGAAGGGAGATGGGGGAAGTCTCGCTTCAGTATACAGGTCCGAAATATTCATTCCATTAATCGGGAGGAATTTTAATACTGTCGTTTCTCCTGCTGTCGAAGTATTCAGAGATCGTTTGACTTTACAAGTTGATCCTTTTTGTCACTTCTTTCGAAATCTCACATCTGTGATACAGTCAAACCTTTTCTAATTCAATGAGTCTGATGTGAGATTTTGCCTTTTCAAATCAGAAACCACACAACAGGAAAAGTCACTTCATACCAACATACAAGAAAGTTACGTTAATAAATTACCGCGAAACCCTTATCTGCAGAAATAATAATATGCAAAGGGTTAATGATTCAAGTTATTCGCTGGTGATTCATTGAATGCTATATTGTTAACCCTTTATCTTCAAGTTGTTACGAAGGCTTAAGTTTGTGATTCGATACACAGAATAGAGTTCTCAATAATTTCTTGATTTACTCACCCATTTAAATCCAGCAAATCGTCTGCATACTGATGATACATGGGCAGTGGAGTGTTGCTTACTACGACTGACACCACAGTCGACGTCTCCAATGAACAATGTAAAACCTAGCGAAAAGTAATGCCTGATTGGCTAGTAGCGAAAAGTGATGCCCGATTGGCGAGATGGCAATGTGAGTAGAATTATTGATTGGTTAAAAATAGCTGTTCTGCAGACCTACGGTGTGAATCTCTAACACAGTTCTTATTTTTGCCAGACAGTAGGCAGTGGACAGTCTGGTTTTAATGTAAATATTCACGGATACCTGACAACTGTTTCCGGCCGAACGTCGCTGAACCCTCTTTACAGAAACGACCCTGCAACGCAAAATGTTCTGATCCAACAACCTCACGTTAAATACTATCGTCAGATCATGAATCTTTTACAGATGTACACACCATGGTCAAATTGTTAAAATAATACCGTATCACAAGATATATAAATTCTAGTTAGAAATGAACAATATATTATTTGCCATAATATGTTGTGGCAGTGGGACCTGCATATGGCGTATACATATCTCGCTTAGTAGCATTTGCTAGATCCTGTGTTAAATGTGATGATTTTAATCAACGTCACAAAACATTGTTGCAGAAACTTATAAAACAGGGCTATTCCACCAAGCGCCTCCACTCAAACTTTCTCAAATTTGGCGATACATATCGCATGCTGATAGCAAAATACGAACGTAGCGTGCAAGATCTATGGCGCTACGTTTCGTAACTTGTGTCTAATTCCGCTTAACCCGGGGCTAGGGGCCGTATGAACCCATGTACTTCAAGATCCTCATGGTACTCATAAGAACACTCACAATCAAAGCGTGACTGAGATACATCTTTTTTTTAACCCGGGGCTAGGGGCCGTATGAACCCATGTACTTCAAGATCCTCATGGTACTCATATGAACAGTCACAATCAAAGCGTGACGGAGATACATCTTTTTTTTAGATGACGACTCTATAACGAATATTATGGATTAAGAATACTGATCAGCGATACGGATTTGATATTTTTGGAACATCATGATGTCTTGCCGGCATCATTGAAAACCGTTGACCGCTTCTCTCTTGCAGGAAACTAGCCTATGTTTATGTATATACTATGATTGTCCTTTTGAATTTGGTGCTAATACTGTTATGTGGAAAATGGAATAGGTCTTTGGATTATGGACGCGGATATTCTCTAATGGACGACGGCTGGATTATGAATGACGGACTAGACGCTTGTAATTGTTAAACGCCCGCCAAAAGGCGGACGTATTATGTGATCGCAGTTTCCGTCCGTCCGTCTGTCAGTCCGTCGGAGCGCCCGTCCGTCCCTCGTGTCCGGTCTATATCTGGGACAGTTTTTCACGGGGCGATTTAGTCCCGTAGGGACTAATGGTCCTGTATTGTAGTCATGAAAAACTTGAGCACATTTGGTACCGTTGCCAGGGTGACTGGTTGTTTATTAAACTGCTTTAGGCTTTGAGAGGAAGAGCAGAAGAAAAGAGTCCTCAAGTTATTCAGCTACTGCAGATAGTTTGGTCAACTATTTAAGGCTAGATTTTGTTTCACCTGGTCTATATTATTGAAGTTAAATATTTTCTGCTATTCTTATATATGTTCATATGTCATTTTCACAGAGATTTTCTGCTTTAGAGCATGAATACAAAATGGATACTATTCAGAGGTTGACTTAGAGTGTTTTCCTGAAATGATGTCACAAATCACTGGTTGATATCAAAGAGTTAGTGGAATTATTCCAACAGCCTATTTTACATTTAAAAAGCCCCGTTTCAGTGCCTAAGGCTCTAGTTTATCTACAGTTCCATTTTTTGGTGAGTGAATACCCTAATGGGAAAAGATGTGTCGCATACCAAGATGAAGGTCGAGGTCAGAGGTTAAAGGTCAATGGCCTAAAAAGCAGGAAATCACTTAAATGTTCGTGTCCGGTCTATATCTGTGAACGTTTTCTATCCACAGTTGCAATTTTTGTGAGTGGATACAGCTGGTGGAGACGATATGTCGCGTACCAAAATTGAGGTCGATGTCAGAGGTCAAAGGTCACTGTGGCCCAAAATCACAAAATCATTGATCATTGACAAATTCCTATCTACAGTTCTAATTTTTGGTGAGTGGATTCCCTAGGGGTGGGCGATGTGTTGCATACCCAATGTAGGTCGCGGTCAGAGGTCAAAGGTCAGTGTGAATGAAAAATCAGGAAATTATTAAAAAAATTCAAAAAAATTGTGAGTGGATTCAGAAGGGGGAAATGAAGTGTCGCATACCAAAATTAGGTCAGTAATTAATATTGTATGGAAATAGTTTACAACGTACTTTGCTCATATATAAATATATAGATGTTGCAGTGGACACAAGTTGTTGAAATACTGCAACTCTGTTTAATATTGTTGCTCTTTCATGCAACATTGTATTGGTTGGGACAGTTTTACTTTACTCAAATATAGATGTTGTACTGGATACCACTTTAGATATAGCAACTTTGTTTGATATTGTTGCTCTATGAGACAATATTCGAATGTTTGGGGATAGTTGCATTGTACAGATACACATGTTGCACAAGAAACAAGTTGTTCAACCACAGCAACTTTGTTTAATATTGTTTCCCTTTGATGCCACATTGTGTTGTTTGGGGATAATTTTTTACCCCTCGGCCAACTTTGGCCTAGGGGTATTGTCGTCATCATGTACGGCTGTCCGTCCGTCCGTACGTCCGTACGTCCGTCCGTCCGTTACCGCGATATCTACAGAACCGTTTCATGCATGGCAACCAAACTTGTTACATCTATTTATCTTCACGTAAATCAGAAGCCTATCGAAAATGAGTCATCTTGGACAATATTTTGCCCCTTTTTACAAATAAAAATCCATTTATGATTTGTTATTGTGATAATTTCAGAACCGTTCCATATACAACATCCTAACGTGATACAGTTGTTTCTCTTGACCTGAACTAGATGCCTATCGAAAATGAGTCGTGTCAGAAAGTATTTTGCAGAGTTATGCCCCTTGTCTAATAAAATCCACTAATTCCTATGTTAAGTTTGCATATAATTTCTATATCATGTTTGTATACTATCACATTTATTTATTGATTGGATGACTGATTTATTGATTTATTCTCTTACACAATGCGAAGAATGCCTGCAAATCTGTTTTGAAAATGACACTAGATGCCTATCGAAAATGAGTCGTGTCAGAAAGTATTTTGCAGAGTTATGCCCCTTGTCTAACAAAATCCACTAATTCCTATGTTAAGTTTGCATATTATTTCTATATCATGTTAGTATACTATCACATTTATTAATCAATTGGTAGAGACACCCTTACATTACAATAGCTGGGGTTCAGAGCCGAGGGGTTTCGATAGCGCAGCTTCATGTTTACTTATATATACAGTTTGTTGCGCTAAATACGAGTTGTTTAAATACTGCAACTTCGTTTACTATTGCTGGTGCAACATCGTGTTTTGGGATACAAACAATTTCTTTTGGATGGTTGAACGAGATAAAGTTGTTTTAATTTGTTGATTTTCTTTGCAACATTGTATTATTTTGAAATTGTATCTGGCAATTCCCAGACACACTTTTACGATATGCAGGTCATAATAAATTGTATTAGACAGCTTCCAGACACACTTTCACGATATAGAGGTCATGATAAATTGTATTAGACAGCTTCCAGACACACTTTCACGATATAGAGGTCATGATCAATTGTATTAGACAGTTCCCAGACACGCTTCACGATGTTGAGGTCATGATAAAATGCATTAGACAGTTTCCAGACACACTATCACGATATGGAGGTCATGATAAATGCGTCATAAATTGTATTAGACAGTTCCCAGACACACTTTTACGATATGGAGGTAATGATGAAGTGTATTAGACAGCTCCTAGACACACTTTCACGATATGGAAGTCAACCTAGCAGACTATTATGGGTACTGTATATACAGTCTGCCTATCAGATTAATCAGTATCGTGACAATTGGACCAATC
Organism: Hanleya hanleyi; assembly: GCA_036873755.1. Taxonomy (NCBI): domain Eukaryota; kingdom Metazoa; phylum Mollusca; class Polyplacophora; order Lepidopleurida; family Hanleyidae; genus Hanleya; species Hanleya hanleyi. The sequence continues at coordinate 91,445 of JAVTVY010022202.1, forward strand.
AAAATGCTTGTCTGGAAACAAATTCTATCATTGGCTGACATTTCAGAACTGTGAGAATACGAAACAATTAAAAAATTTGTAACATTACAAATTCGGCAATCGAACTGCCTCAATTCGGAAGTCCCATAAGGCATTACATTCTTCAGTATTAATTAGGTGATTAAATGCTGGAACAAACTTCGTGTTTGAAATTTTCAACAGATTTGTGCTATTAATAATGCTTCATTGTGTTTCATTAATTTTCTCCTTCTTTCCTAATTTCAGGGTACAATAGAACAAAAATTTCCAGTTATGAAAACCTAGCAGAGATTGAAATGATAGAGCCTGCTGTATTTATGTTCCTAGAATATTGTAAAAGTGATAGTGCTACAGTTGGCTCATTTCTCAGGGCCTTGACAAAAATTGGCCGAACAGACATTGCCAGGGTATTAAATGGAGATACAAGTGAACTCCGACCTCTAAACGATGGTTGCGATCACTAGCATATTCTGACATTTCTAGGTTTTAAAATTTAATCTATATGTATATTTGTTATTCCGTGATCTCTGTGTAGACTATGTATCAACCGTGGTTTTGATATCACCATGGAAACTCAAGATATTATGTGTTTAGCTTTTAAACACACCCAGGGTATAAAAATAATGTTAACGGAAGTGTTTCATAACACTGTAAGTAAAAGTGTCTCAAGTGTAAACGCTTTTATCCAGGAGTCCTGAAAACGTATGGCAATATGCATGGTGATAAAGTAAATATGTTAGACATGTCTTGTGTTTAGATACTAGATACCACTGATTTCAAAGATCAACATCAGTCAGACGCGTTTAGCTGGAAAATATGCAATTTGATGATTCTGTGATAACCACCATCATCGTTTTATAGTGGAAAAAGTCTGAGAAACAAATGATGAAAACGTTCAACTGGATATTTGATGACTTGTGCTACTGGATTTGTGCGAGGAGAGATTATGGAATCTCAGGATAATGATGCCTGGCGTCATGGGACTATTTTTACTGTGTAACGTGGCAGTTTTATGAACTTGAACTTGATGATGTGAACAAAACAGTTTTTCTTGTAACTTGGCAACTAAGAACTGAAATGGCTGTAACTGTCAACTTTCTGTTTTGCCATAACTGACTTTCTAATACAAGCATACAACAGTTGTTAGACTATTTGCCATTAAGAAATTTTCAAATTAAATAATTTCGTTTGTGGATGGCGTCTTGAAATTCATACCAGGGGAGATAAGCATGTACCGGTATTGTATGAAACACTTAAAGAACAAGACCACTATTAAAAATAGTGCCGATCCGTTAACCTTTAGGCAACCTCTGCCAGAGAAGTGAATTGTTTTCAATATTTTTTCCAGTCTCTGTTGCGACGAATAATTGAAGGCCAGTGGTAGGTGATTGGAGTATGTTATGTGTTTGGTTTCGCAGTGAGTTTGATTTTAACTCAAGGCCTAATAAGGTGTTGCTTTGAGGGACTATTTGGGTGCCTGTGCACCGCTTTCTGAAAGCAGAGAAAAAAGCCAAAATTATGACGTCATTTGTAGGAGCGCGCATAACTCAAAATTTCAATTGACGACCCCTGTCGAGAAATCTGTCCGGTTGTAGCACTTGAATTAAAGTACTTCTGGCCGAAATATGGAAGTCGAGACTTAATTAATGAATCGAGGAGATGCAATTACGTTAACAGTTTTTAACATTGCCGCCAATGTAAATTTTAATAGAGGTCTGGACCCTGTACCGGAATTGTGTTAAACACTTAAAGGGAAGTAATTCACCAATTGAAGTTGTAAACACAACAAGGGAGATAAATCGAGTATAGTTCCAATAATTTCTTTCACCTTTCACGCGTTTCTGGTTGTCCACACAAGTTTCGAAAATGCAATCTTTCTCTGACGCGTGTTTCAAATTTCCAATGAATTATTATCTTGAAATCAATTTGTAAAACTTCTTCATTCGCTTGCATAATTGAATTTTTCCGATGATAGATTTTCACAATTTATATATACATGTACTGTAGACGAACCATTTTTTTATCCAGTCTGTGTTTGGAGTATTTAAATTCATCTTGCTGGAATTAAAGATCCGAAATTGTAAATACATGGTAGATTCAATTAAGTATATAGTGTAAATAGACTTTGTACATATATCATATATAGGAATATGTAAGTATGAATTTTGAATGTATGGGCAGAGTATAAGTGAATAAAGGGAAAGAGTATATATGCCTGAATGTGACGAGTTTGATTGATTGACTGTTTGATTGATGGATTGATTGACCAAGAGAATAAGGCTATCACTCATTTTTTGAAAACATTTATCTCATTGCATTGTTTTATTCAAAGAAATCCACATCACTTCCGATTATGTGAAGTGTGTTTAATGCTCCCTAAATATTCTTTTGGTTCTCATCAGGCAATAGAATCTCTCGTCCTCTTCCAGAGATATCACTTCATTGATCAGGCAGTTTTAAATGTTCAAGAATGTCCGCTGGTGATTTTGGGTTTTGGTGGCCATTTTGTGGAATATGATAAACGATGAAGTCACAGAGTTTCAGCTCTCCATTTTTTGTTGTTCCGGAGATAGCACAGAAAGTTTGGTAGGGGCATTTCGCTCCCCCCCCCCCCGCCCCCCTCTAAATATATTTCAAGGAACCAACATTTATTTAGAAAAAAGCTGATTATATTCGACCCTGCTAATAACAGCATCTTGAACTACGATAGTGGATTTGCGCAAAACCGTTTATTTTGAAGTGAAACCAGCTCATTTTTTCTCTCCGTAAACATATGAAGCCAGTCCAGAACGCAAACCGTGTTTGGGCAACAAACAACTATTCACACGGTCAGTATTTCGGTGTCAAATTTATCTTGGTTCTCGACAGGCTTCATATGTTCACTTTTTAAAAAAAGAATTCTGGAGAAAAGTATAACAGATATTCCAGAAATTTTTGTATTATTATGTCATACTAAATGTCAGTTATAACTAGAGCATAGAGGGCTACCCTACAGGACAATAATAACAGAGATTTTTGCAAAACGGTGAAAAAAGTCCCAGTGTAACCCCAATCTCCCATATTTCCAATAAAATATATGCATTAAGAGTTAAACCATCAAAGCTCGTAGGAAAGTCACTGGATTATTGAATATCTTATATCAGTACACTTCATCTGTGTCCACATGGACCACAAGAAGATGGGCCCAAAGGTGAAAGTTCAAGGTACCCAGAAATAAAGTATAATATTTAATTTAAGAGGAGGATGACTCCGGAAATATTAGCGAGAATCGTTTTGTACGTCAACATTTCGACCTATATTCATTCATTTCATCGTCAAGAATGGGAATTTATAACAGGTTGCATGGGTATATCACCGTTTGACTTTTAATGCATGTTCTACTGAAACGTTTATTGGAAGTATACTGCTTGAACATTTTAAACTTGCGCTAATTTCACGGTGTTCAAATTATCATTTATCGACTTAATAGGCAGATATAACTGATATTTTTTAATATCTGAAAAACTTATCTCTCCAACATAAATATTGTATCTAGCATAATCCATCTATCCTCGACAAAGTTTAAATATGTTTGTTCCGTATTAATTGGTATTGGATCGAGTTCACAGAGACGCAAACTCTAAACTATAGCCTTACCTGATTTCTTCTATAGACATTTATCTGGACCTTGTGAGACTTATTTGGACCATATTTGAATAGGTTGGTTGGTTGTTTGAAGTTTAACGTCACACCTAACCTTATTGGTCACACGGCGACGATATTCATCAATATAACGAGGTATGCTACACCTATCGGTCAAAAGATGTTTATTAACGAGAGTCGAAATGGTCGAAGATCAGTGTAGCCTACCCAAACATGAGAGTGGATTCAACCTACGCTTCTTCTAACAGCACAGTATCGTTACTTCGCGTTTGTTTGAAAGTGTTTCCAAGGGGGGACAACTCATGGTTTCAAAAATCAAATGAGTTATTTCAGACTGTTTCTCCTAATGTGTGGATCAGTCAACGCGGAACATCTAGTTTCGTCAGTTGATTAATTGTATGCGCCAAAATGGACAAGCTGGAAGTAGCGATCATATAATCTGCTTGGATGAGTAGTATTACGCCAGTCCTTCATTCTCTTGATGAGTTCATAACCATAGACAATGCATTGTAATTAAGGCCCTCGTGCATAAAGGAGCATGCGCATTTAAGTTCAATTTTACAAATTAATTTACTAATTCTGGTCTTAATGAAAACTCAAATTACTCTTTGTTATCTAAATGAAATAAATAAGTTTGCAAAACATATACTTAAGTATTTGGTTGCGTCAGTTGTGCCGCGAGTCATTGGATATGCATGAGTGAACCGGAACTGGATTTGATATCGAAATACGTACATTATTATACATGTATGCCTCACCTTGCCATGACAATGTGTTTCACAAAACACACTCATCGTATGTAGCAAGATGTCATAACCATTTATCGAAACAATTATCTCTATAGACAAAGACAACATATGTTCATAATTACAATATTGCCAATATCTGTTTGTCTGCTTGTGTGATTGTCCGCTTCGTGCGACCACGTTTTTGGTCGAAATTTCATGAAATATTGTCGGGAAAGTATTGAGCTCACTGTGGGTAAGCTGAAGAAGAAAAAGTCGAAAGGTCAAAAGAACAGGTGACGCCAATTGGGGCAACCTCCCCACAGCGTATGCTCCATTTCGCAGAATCCATTACCATCCCTGCCACCAATAGCGGAAGTTGACCTTTACTACGTTGCTATGACGTATAGGGGAAACCAACCAACGCACGGTTCAGTTTGAATGCGGCCGAACAACTCCTTTAGTGTTGCACATGAGCGAACTACTTTTCATATGCTCTGTCCAGATAAACAGGGAAAATTATCTCCAGATAATTCTTTTTAACGCTAGGCCAACAGAGGTATTATGCAGACTTGAAAAGTAATCGAAATGTTCGGTAAACATCTATTTTACTATATATGATGTCACTTCCGGCGATGTGCGTGAAGGCCCCGAATCCGGTCCAAAAATCTGACTGGTGGCTGGGGTATTATTAGACCCCCAGTGAGGTGGTTGCAATTGGGGACCCATAGTAGATTTTTTCGTCAGATGGAACTTTTGTCGGGATAGAGATGATCTGCAGCCAATCAATATATCTGTCATCGTCGAAATCGGCTTAGTGCAGCGGTGGTTGCTAGAAGGGAGGGACTATGGATAATCAGAAGGGGCACTGTCCACACACAGCACTGACTCAATGGAACCAAACACATTCTGAGAAGAACTGAGCTTACTACAAATTATAACACTCAAAATACTTCCCAGCCTTGCTTCCATATGTGGACGTTCTACGACCGGATGAATTTAGCTAAAATGCAATCCCAGCAGAGCAGTTAACACATAATAACTTTTCAAATACCCCACAGGTTTTTTCCCCAAGTGTTAATTAATGGTAACATACGAAAAACTCCCTCAGCTGTTAAGTTAGTAAAGTTAAACATTTTTCTAAAATTCAGCACGAAAAGATTTGTATCTTAGAGACAAATAGTCAATTTTTATACCGTTAACATTCAGTCAGAAGTGACGCTTGAAATTAGGCGTTAGTTTTGTGGGTTTTTTTTTGCGTTTTGGTACACATTTTATCATGGATGATTTAATATAAAATAATATTTCTATGTAACTTCACGGCAGATATGGTGAATTTTGTTTTGGTTCAAGGTGTCATATTCCAGGTATATTAAAAAATCGACGCTAAAACGTACACCGGTACAAAAAAGCCGAAAACAGACGAAAGCCCAATTTCAAATGTCAGTCGTCGCTGTTTACGTCACCTTTGAGTCCGAGCATCAACAATATAACGGCTATTTTGACTCAACGAAACAAAGATGTTCGTACAGAATGATAGAAATTAAGTTTTCGCTTTACTAACGTGAGACGCAAGGGACTTTATCTTATGTTACCATAAGTACTGATGTTAAATAAATCAAAATCTTTGTGAAGATATTGTGCGTTAACTACACAAACGGAAATTTACAGTCATGCAGCGTAATTAATTTCTGTCAAGATCTATGCGGTTTATCGTGAATGAAAGGGGGGAATCCCCACAGATTTTTTAACGAATGAATACAGCTGACATACATCCGCCTCTTGCTGTGTGGTTATTATGTATTGCGTAAGTGTAACATTACAATATCACGCATCGTCGCTTGAAGGAAATATCCCATAACCAACTGTTTAAAACGTCTCATTCACCTTGATTGTTTAAGAACATGCGATATTCTTTATGCAAGGCGACCGAAAATTAGGCTAAATTGATTGCGAACGGGGACTGTTATCTTAATTGAATATATGGTTTATAATGAATAGGGAGAAATAGGATAGTCCAGCGAAGAAAAGAATACATATTTTGACATCTGTGATATACATGTACGTCACGGTGAAATTTGCGAAAACCAAGTTTCGAGAACATATACTTTTCTTAGCCGTGATAGGTAGATTGTCTTTGCTGAAATACGTACATTATTATACATGTATGAGTAGTATACAAAGAGTAAATAGAGTCCAATTGACCTCAAAAATTTGCATATTAGGGAGGTCACGGGAGGGTCACAAAAGGTCAATGAGTGCATAGTTCCGGCAGGATGACCAAAAGCTACCTCCAATCCAGGAGAGTTCCAATTGCTGCAGGGGATGTATTCAGGATGTATTCATCCGCGGTGATGCGGTCTGACCGCGGTTTTGGCGGTGATTCGGTCTCGGAAAAAAGCTTCCGCGGAGAAAAAGTAGTCCCTAGATAAAATGGTCCGATGGGGTCGAGTGAGGTATCAAAGCGAAGCTTATGTGAAGGGGCATCTAATGGGCTGGGTGTGGGGTTGAACTATCGGCATTCTGCGCATGCGCGGTGGCCGAAGGGTATGAAAATAGACGTTTTGGAGCCAGGGGAGCCCCTAATGGTCCAATGGGGTCGAGTGAGGTATCAAAGTGAAGCTTATGTGAAGGGGCATCTAATGAGCTGGGTGTGGGGTTGAACTATCGGCCTTCTGCGCATGCGCGGTGGCCGAAGGGTATGAAAATAGCCGTGTTGGAGCTAGGGAAGCCCCTAAGGGTCCGATGGGGTCGAGTGAGGTATCAAAGTGAAGCTTATGTGAAGGGGCATCTAATGGGCTGGGTGTGGGGTTGAAGTATCGGCATTCTGCGCATGCGCGGTGGCCGAAGGGTATGGAAATAGACGTTTTGGGATCTAGGGGAGCCCCTAATGGGCCGATGGAGTTGTATGAGGTATCAAAGTGAAGCTTATGTGAAGGGGCATCTAATGGGCTGGGTGTGGGGTTGAACTATCCGCATTCTGCGCATGCGCGGTGGCCGAAGGGTATGAAAATAGACGTTTTGGAGCCAGGGGAGCCCCTAATGGACCGATGGGGTCGAGTGAGGTATCAAAGTGAAGCATTCGTGAAGGGGCATCTGATGGGCTGGGTGTGGGGTTGAAGTATCGGCATTCTGCGCATGCGCGGTGGCCGAAGGGTATGGAAATAGACGTTTTGGAGCCAGGGGAGCCCCTAATGGTCCAATCGGGTCGAGTGAGGTATCAAAGTGAAGCATTCGTGAAGGGACATCTGATGGGCTGGGTGTGAGGTTGAACTATCGGCATTCTGCGCATGCGCGGTAGCCCAAGGGTATGAAAATAGACGTTTTTGAGCTAGGGGAGCCCCTAATGGTCCGATGGAGGCGTATGAGGTATCAAAGTGAAGCATTCGTGAAGGGGCATCTAATGGGCTGGGTGTGGGGTTGAACTATCGGCATTCTGCGCATCCGCGGTGGCCGAAGGGTATGAAAATAGCCGTTTTGGAGCTAGGGGAGCCACTAATGGACCGATGGGGTCGAGTGAGGTATCAAAGTGAAGCATTCGTGAAGGGGCATCTGATGGGCTGGGTGTGGGGTTGAAGTATCGGCATTCTGCGCATGCGCGGTGGCCGAAGGGTATGGAAATAGACGTTTTGGGATCTGGGGGAGCCCCTAATGGGCCGATGGAGTTGTATGAGGTATCAATGTGAAGCCTAGGTGAAGGGGCATCCAGGCAATGGGGTGGGTGCATGTAAAATTTTTCCTAAAAAAAAACGGAACACGGACTTTATCCTAAATAACGTGAAAATGCCTATATGGGGTATGGGGGGTATATAGGTCGCCGGGCTTAACGGGGCTTGCCTATCAATAGAGTTATCTCCCCCTAGTTCCAGGGTGGGTGTATGTAAAATTTTCCTGAAAAAATACGGAATACGGACTTTATCTAAGTACGGGAAAATGCCTATGGGGTATGGGAGGTATAGGATCAATGTTTGTCCCCCTGGGAAACCTACTTCTCGACATTTGCGGTATAGGTTGTGGGGTCGCGTTTTCTTAGTCTCGTCATTTAGAACATGATAAAGTGTCCCGGCACGAATCGGTGGAATTTTGAAAAA
>JAVTVY010022205.1:0-84581 GCA_036873755.1 Hanleya hanleyi
AGGTGATAAAGAAGGGCAATGGACTGTTATTAAGGTGGTTCCCCTCGCAAAATTTGCCCAGTGATCAGCCCTAAATTTTTCCACTCTAGGGCACTGGGATATTGATCAGTAGTACAACGTTTAAACTGGAAAATTTTATCTAGATTTTTATGCCAAAATGATGAAATTTTATTTTTTACGCACAAGAAGGCAAAGAAATCAAAGCCTACTGATACTATTCTCATGTCGTCAGGTTGTATATCTCCTACTGTCAGATATACTCTGATTGGACTGGGGTGCAAATCAAGGCGCGCAGCTTTTGTGTGCATGGCTCTCGACCAATCAGCATCGTCCGCCTGACAAGGGTACGGCGTGGGCTCAGCATGGCGCAGCTAATCAAGATCTGTTCTTGTGAAATAATTAAGCAAACAGCTTGTTAATTATTTGCAATATATACTGTATGCATTTCCCATCTCTCTCGTATGGAGATACATGTTCTCTGTGTCAATCATAATCGATTCAGAGCGAATGCGCATGTACACCGCGTTTAGAAGGTTATAAAGTCTAAACTTGTTTATATCGTTTATTTGTTTATATAGCGGGACTTCATTGGACCTTAGAAACAGCGGAAAGTTGAATAAAAATGCATAATTAGTCTTCGTATGAATGCCTTATGTTTTTGTCAGTTTCTTCTTTTCCCCACTTTGTTTGCCGCGAAGGACCTGGTGCGGTTTAGTGATGATTTGATCCTCATGAGGTGCGGTTTGGAGTGCCAATATGAAATATCACATTAGAAAGAAACTGTTACTTTGTTATAACAAAGTATATTATCTTGTCGGATGGTATTTTCCAGGCCCTGGATCTTAATGGTTTGTAACGAAAGCATCTTGGAAGCAGTGAATTGTGCAAAATCGTCTACATGTATTTCGAGACGAAAAGAGCATACTTTTCCCTCCGTAAACATATTTACCCATGCCATGACGAAGGTAACTTTTACCCTGAAGTATTGAGCGTGGTAATAGTAATTTGTTGCCCCAAAACGGCTTCATATGTTTAGAGAGAGAAACTCGTACTGTTTTCAACTCGAAGTTGACGGATTCGCACAAATCCACAATTTCAAGATACAATTATCTAAAAAGCATAAGATCCAGGGCTTGGAAAACACCCAGACCAACGATAGAATAATACACTTCATGCTAACGGAAAAGTTCATTTCTACATGTATATGATAATTTGGCACACCAAACCGCTCCTCATGGGGGTCAAATCCTCAATAAACCAAGTTAGGTCCTTTGTTGTGCATATTGCACCTGTCTAGAAGAAGACCCCTTTTGTTGTTCAGCTCTTTCTCAAACTGGGAACTTTGTTTCCCACAATTTTCCTCATATGCAAGTTTGTCATTTGGACCTATTTTACTATTGTGAAGTGGCTGTCTCCAAAACGAGGCCATAGTTCACTAATTTTTACATCCCGCTTGACCAAAATTGATCACTTTTACCATTTTTTTTCTAACGAAACCCTATTTTATGAATTCCATTTTGACGGAATTAAAAGATGCCCATGTTTCCACTTCTTCTGAAGTCTGTCTTTTCTCTTTACTTCTCATCCTTTACTAAGAGAAGTAGGTTGAGAGAAAAAAAGGTGCAATAAAATGGTTTTGTGTATGATCACGTGACATTCGAATACCGCGTGACCGAATTTCAGTGAAATAACCGCCATATGAAGACCTGTTTGCTTCATACATATTCCATCAACACTCGAATGTTGCTCATTCAAGATGATATTCTATTCCATCCTGACCACGTGATTTACATTATATCTCGAGACTCTGGGTGACGTCATATAAACACGAGGACCTGCACTCCACGACCCCATCTTCCTCATGACACCATGTACGCTATGCATGTACGCTTTTTTCACGGTAAGGTTATCACCGGGACGGAAGTGACCTTCACCTCCATGCAACCTCGACCGGATGTGGCGTCATCAGTTACATCATCCACCATCCGTGTTTCACTCCACCGCCGCAAAAATACGACCAGATTTCGCCCCCTTATACTACTGATATCCACCTCTGAAACATCAAACGTAATACCGTTCACATCTTGAAGCAGATGTGAGAAAAGCGTATGTGGCAGTGTGTTGAAAACCTGAATATGTTTATGATGATGCGTTAAGATATGCGTTTAAGACCTGACCATGATGACATTAATGTGTTAAAACTACAACATGCTGACATTGATGTATTAAAACTACAACATGCTGACATTGATGTGTTAAAACTACAACATGCCGACATTGATGTGTTAAAACTACAACATACTGGCATTGATGTGTTAAATCCACAACATGCTGACACTGATTTGTCAAAACTACAACATGCTGACATTGATGTTTGAAAACTACAACATACTGACATTGATGTGTTAAAACTACGACATGCTGACACTGATTTGGCTAAGCTACAACATGCTGACATTGCCGTGTTAAAACTACAACATGCTGACATTGATGTGTTAAAACTACATGATGACATTGATGTGTTAGAGCTACAACATGCTGACAATGATGTGTTAAAACTACAACATGCTGACATTGATGTGTTGAAACTACAACATGCTGACATTGATGTGTTAAAACTACAACATGCTGACACTGATGTGTTAAAACTGCAAATGCTGACATTGATGTGTTAAAACCTGAACATGTTCACAGATGTGCTAAAACCGGAACATGTTGACATTCATGTGTTAAAACTGAAACGTCATAATACTGACGTGTTGAAATCTTAACATAATGGCACTTTTAACAAACTGACGAAAACACGACCTGTTAACGCTGATGCATGTTGCATGTTTAACACAGAAATGCCAATATGTTCAGGTTTTAACACATCAATGTCAATGTTGATATTGATGTGTTAAAAACTGAGCATGTTGATATTGTGAAGTTAAAACCTGAATATGTTGACATTGATGAGAACCACCGCCCGTTGACCCCGACCTGAACAGGAATGACTCCAGTATATTAACAAGAGTTTTGAGAACCTGAACATTATGACACTGCAGTGGCGTTTGAACGTAATTGAAAGTAGGGATGGGGATCCACTATTACAGCCCAACATGCGAGTGTCCAGGGGCTGCCTGGGCCCCGGAAGCTCCGGGGTCCTAGATCGCCGGAGATGCGTTCTGAGGGCTTTCCCGGAAGTAAAACTGATCATACTGAATGCAGATTTATGATTCTATTTTCACGATTTTTTTCGCATTTATAAGCACGCATCGATATTGAAAACATCGCACCTCATGCCTGCATTCATTTGACTTTCTAGAACAAAAAAAAACCCATAAACAATCCGATGCCCTTTACATAATGGAACATTAGAACCAATATGATATCTGGTTATATTTAAAACATACAAAACGATGACTTTTGATTCTTGTAAGGAAAACCAATATGCCTACGGATACGATTCATTCACACAAAGATAAAACAAGGAAATCTTCACAGCTCAACATGCGAGGGTCCAGGGGCCACTTAGGCCCGGAAGCTCCGACGTCCCAGATTTTCGGAGATGCGTTCTAAGCATTTTCCCAGAAATAAATTCGTATGCATAATGTATGCAGATTTCGCGTTCGCATTTTCAAGCACGCATCGATATTGAAAAAATCATACTTCATGCCTGAATCCATTTGACTTTCTAGTTATATTTAACACACACACACACAAAAAAATACATAAAAAAACCATGACCTTTACATAATGGAACATTAGAACCAATATGATACCGATTCATTCACACAAAGCATGACAGGCGAGGGTCCAGGGGCCGCCTGGGCCCCGGAAGAGGAAGCTCCGGGGTCTCAGGTTGCAGGACGTCAAGATCAAAGTGTTTGTTTTCTTCTCTTTCTCTCCAGTGCGCTGTATGTCAATTTCTCGATCAACGAGTTTTTGAATGGTTAGTTACTGGATAGGCTACAGTAGGAATCTCGATTTGGAAATTTCGAACATGTGCTTCTGATTGACTCCGTAGTCGTGCTGGTAATAGGAATTAAAACGGTTTAACGAAATGTAAACGAACGTGTCATCGTCACAAGCACAACAACTTTCGCCTTTCGTATTCGCTATGGCTCTAGCCGTTACATATATTAAGGGTGTGTCTCTAAGTTTACCGTTCGAAAAAGTTATTGTCGTGAGAACTCGCATCCCTTTTCGCTGTAAACGATTCCTGAATGAATGATGAAAGATAAGCTCCAGTGTACTTAATATCTTTGGCAGCCGTGTCCACTCCAGTTGAAGGGTTTAATTTTCGTGTCGGCAACTGTTTAGCGCGCGAAATGTATATCTGTTGCGGCGAGTAGGCCTACCATCAAATTTGCGCAGATTGTTCCACTCTAAATTTCGGTCAAGGTATTATTACAATACAATACGTATTGAGGGATTGAGCACCGCCAACTTCCTAAAGTCTCAAGTTTAAGAGAACACACAGCGTTTGGGGATATAGCGCCTCGTGATTTTTTTTATACAGCACAAGGAACTAACAACACCCATCGTTGGATCTGGATTCAGGTAAAGAACAACAACGACAAGGTTTGTGAAGTCTAGGTGTTGAGGTAGACCTCACTTTTCTCCCAACGCATGTTTCAGAGTGTTAACTAATAGATTTATCATTAGCTTGCCGAAAACATCGGTTGAAGGAGTCTAATTTCCTTTGTATTGGATAATTGTTGTTGTTGTTGTTACAGCCATGACGGGGTTCATACTCCATGTAAGAATCATGAAACAATGCATACAATAGCCAAGGCTGGGGACAACAATATGTCTAGACTTAACCCCTTTCATCTGCACAAAGGATTGGACAATGAAGTATCTACCCATGACGGTTCGTAATGATATCATATCCTCAGACGCCTAGTCACATATATGCAACTCAGTGTATGTACCCACGACTGAGTTGCACATCGTTACTAGGACAGACATTCATTAGCGTTCTTTTTATTTTTCGGGGCCAAACATAAACAAAAATGTATGATGACTATGGCATTAGCGGGTTGTGAACAGGTCAAATATACTTCTCTCCCCCGACACAAAGTATCTGGCTCATTCTCTTAGATACAACGCAGATAACAGCGGCTCTAAACAGAAGATCGGCTGTTCTGTAAATTACGGTGCCGTAATTGCCGCCCGCGCAACTGGAGGAATTTTAACCTAGGCCTCAATGGTGCGTAGCAGGTTTTTACTAAAAATCTAAGCTCAAACTTGGGATAAATTTCTACAACTTGGCGAAGGGAAAGATAGTACATCTCTTCAAATTATCAGGATAAATGGATGCTGAACTATACTGGGAAGTTTTTCCATTTACTTCTGTGTTAAAATTAAGCTTTTCAGAGGGAGGAAAATCCCCTAGTGACGTCATTGTATCTTACAGAATTCCTGCAGCGCAAGTACACGTAAATAGCACCAAGTCATGTCGCTATCTTCCTATCATGTTTAAATGTTGAAAATGACAGAAGTGCAAGGAACGTTCCAATGTGCATGCACCACTAATAACATGAACAGGTCACGATATGTCGTAAATAAGAAGGCGTCATCAGCTGCTGGGGTAACCGAGATAGAGCTTGACAATTTGTGTTATTTCCCGCCCACTAGCTGATGACACCTTCTTCTTTAGGACATATCGATACGTGCTCGTGGTATTAGCGGTGCATGCGCATTGAAGCGTTTCTTGCACTTCTGTCATATTCAACATTTAAATGTGATGGGAAGATAGTGACAAGACTCGGTGCTATTATGTGTACTTGCACTGCAGGAATGAACCAGAAACTTTGTGTCGGGGGAGGGAAGTATATTTGACCTGTTTACAACCTGTTAAATGCCATAGTCATTTTATATTTTATTGGCGGAGTTCAGGTTGTTAACGTGCGGTCAATGATATTTTTATATGGCTACATTCCATTGGTTGATTTAAAAAAAAGAGAAATATTTTGAAAGAAAAAAAAAAATTCGAACCTTGTGACAGCTCAGGAAATAAGAACATAAAATTGGGGAGCTAGATATTTTTTGTGTACTATGAATTCTTTTTTATCATATCCTCTATCCTCAGCTCTATAGTTTTCGATGACATTGTTCTTAAGATACAAGATGATTGTTGTGTTTTTATTTCAGTGGGACTAAATTGTCTGTCGTGATTAAGAGGACAGCGCAAGACTTAACAGTAATACTAGAACCTCTTCATCAAGTGACAGGATCATTGGTGCAACATGATGGGATAATGTACCGGCATTTTGCAAATGTATCTAACAGTGAAGACAGAACCAACAGCCCAGTATGCAGTGGGAGAACAACAAGGTTGTGTTGAGCATGATCCATGTGAACAAGTTGCGGTAAGCTCTGAAACACAGTTGATAGACGAGCAGACAGGTGTCGATGATTTTTTCTCTGATAGACCTTTTCCTGTGGTCATGTTCACGATAAACGTAAAGACAGCAGAGAAGAGAAAAACTGCCCAACGAATCCTTGCGATTTTGCAATCCAGAAACGGATAATAATGGAAGAAAGACTCATGAAAGACTTCATACTTGTGAAAAGCCATACAGATGTTCGCTCTGACTAAATAGCTTTTCACAGAAAGGAGACGCAAGGAAACATGAAATAACAGACACTGGTGAAAAGCCATACACATGCTCACTATGTCTACAAGGTTGTTCATGTGAAGTAAACCTAGAGGAACATGAATGAACACATACTGGTGCAAAATCATGCAAATGCTCACTGTCCATATAGCTGTTCACAAAAGGGACAAGTAATGGAACATCGAAGAACGCACACTGGTGAATAGCCATATAGTAATTCACAAAAAGTAAACCTAAAGATACATGAAAGAAACCACACTGGTGAAAAACCATATAAATGTTCACTCTGTCCATATAGCTGTTCTCGGAAAGGGAATCTGAAGGAACATGAAAGGGCACATACTGGTGAAAAACCATATGAATGTTCACTGTGTCCATATAGCTGTTCACGAAAATGGCTCCTAAAGACACATGGACGAAAACATACTGGTGAAAAACCATATAAATGTTCACTCTGTCCATATAGCGCTTCACATAGAAAGACTATCAAGGAACATGAAAGGGCACATACTGGTGAAAAACCATATAAATGTTCACTCTGTCCATATAGCTGTTCTCGGAAAGGGAATCTCAAGGAACATGAAAGGGCACATACTGGTGAAAAACCATATAAATGTTCACTCTGTCCATACCGCTGTTCACACAACGAGATCCTAAATAAACATGAAAGGGCACATACTGGTGAAAAACCATATAGATGTTCACTCTGTCCATATAGCTGTTCATGGAAAGGGAACCTAAAGATACATGGACGAAAACATACTGGTGAAAAGCCATATAAATGTTCACTCTGTCCATATAGCTGTTCACAGAAAGTGCACCTCAAGGAACATGAAAGGGCACATACTGGTGAAAAACCATATAAATGTTCACTCTGTCCATACCGCTGTTCACTCAAGGGGAGCCTAAATAAACATGAAAGGCACATGTTGGTGAAAAACCATATAAATGTTCACTCTGTCCATATAGCTGTTCACAGAAAGGGCATCTCAAGGAACATAAAAGGGCTCATACTGGTGAAAAACCATATAAATGTTCACTCTGTCCATATAGCTGTTCAAAGAAAGGGAACCTCAAGAAACATGAAAGGGCACATACTGGTGAAAAACCATATAAATGTCCACTCTGTCCATATAGCTGTTCACAAAAAGTAAACCTAAAGAGACATGGACGAAAACATACTGGTGAGAAACCATAAAAATGGTTACTCTGTCCATATAGCTGTTCACAGAAAGGGCATCTCAAGGAACATGAAAGGGCACATACTGGTGAAAACCCATATAAATGTTCAGTGTCCATATAGCTGTTCACAGAAGGGAATCTCGAGGAACATGAAATGGCACATACTGGTGAAAACCCATATAAATGTTCACTCTGTCCATACAGCTGTTCACAGAAAGGGAATCTCAAGGAACGTGAAAGGGCACATATTGGTGAAAAACCATATATGTTCACTCTGTCCATATAGCTGTTCACAAAAAGTAAACCTAAAGAGAAATGGACGAAAACATACTCGTGAAAAACCATATAAATGTTCACTCTGTCTATACAGCTGTTCACGGAAAGAGAGCCTAAATGAACATGAAAGGACTCATACTGGTGAAAGACCATATAAATGTTCACCCCTGTCCATATAGCTGTTCACAGAAAGGGAGCCTAAATGAACATGAAAGGACACATACTGGTGAAAGGCCATATAAATGTTCAATCTGTCCGTATAGCTGTTCCCAGAAATGGAGCCTAACGAGACATGAAAGAATACCTACTGATGAAAACCCATATAAATGTTCAATCTGTCCATATAGCTGTTCACACAAAGGGGCTTAAATGAACATGAACGGACACATACTGATAAAAAACCATATAAATGTTCACTCTGTCCATATAGCTGTTCACAGAAAGGGAATCTAAAGAAACGTAGTAAGACACATACTGGTGAAAACCATAAACATGCTACCGTTGTCCATGTTGCTGTTCACAGATAAGACTCCTACAGGAACACGAAAAAAATGCATAATATTGAAAAGCCATAGAAATGGGCCTTGCATAGTGCGCGTTTATGGAATTTTCGTATACATTTTAGTATGAATTGTTTAATATATTGAAATGAGACACCTTGAACAAGTAATAAATGTTTCGTATATTACAGCGAAATATTATTGAAGTTCAAGAAGTCTTCAGATCATATATAACAAAATGCTTGCTGAAATACATGCGAAAATGCCAAAAATAAACCTAAAGTCCAATGTGCAAAGTCCGAGGTGATTTTAGACTACAAGTAGGCACTCCAGTAGAACTGCCCGTAGTCGGGCGAAAATACGTTTTTTGTCCATTATTGACTTGTATAAATCTTGTATTTTCTTCAATAAAACTTGTGGAATCTTACCAAAATAGTGTTTTTGTTTTTTACTGAGAATGCTGCTTTATTTTTATTATGAAAATTATTGCAGTGTAGGATACTTCTATAAGAAATCGTTAAAGGGGACGTAAACTCTGCGGTAAAACACCTCGGGAATTATACAAGAGTCCCGATAGATTAAAAAAATCGTGACAAATATTTTTTCTCATTTTTTTCCAATGAATGAGACAGACGCAAACATAGAAAATACCGTGATTTGAAATTTCTTGGGGGCGCCGCCATGTTTGTTTTGGGCAGGATTTTTATCCAATGGGAAAGCGCGAAATTCAGTTGTGCCGATAATCTCCTACGTCATCGGACATTCTCTGCATCGAGATAACATGGCCGCATATGGTCGTTTTCATGCACTCCTCCGTTCCCCGACTGACAGAGGCAATGTTATCGATTAGCTTTGATGTAGAATACAGCCTGATTCTAGCAGATATTCTACGATGCCGGGCTGCTCTGCATTTGGCTGTCACAATGTACCAGGTAATCCCGACACGTCGCACTGTCATCCTCGTTCATGTTTGTAAGCTACGGTCTCGAATACTGCACCTCTGTCAATTGACGCGTTTTTACCTCCAGAGGCAGAAAAACTAGTGTCCACTGACGTCACGATTCTTCAAACATGGAGGCCTCTATGTTCGTCCAGTGTAACGAAGTTAAAATGTTTAGTACTGCTTTGAAAAAATTGTAAAAAAATATCTGATAAACGATTTGGATTCTATGAGGAAAAAGCTTTAACTGGCCATGCACGTTTCACCAGAGTTTACGTTCCCTTTAATTGAACGTATCAACTTTCGTAATATGCGCTACACGCTTCAGCGCATGGACGTCATTTTTTCATACATATCGTCAGCTTCTCGATTTTTCCGAAGGTGAGCCAATGAACATATCTGTCTGTCAATAGTACCATCTTGTAGCCAATGAAATTCTGTGTAAGAATATCTTCGCGTCATTTCCGGTTTAATTTTGTGAGTCCAACATGTGCTGGATAGAAAACTTTGGTGTTGGATTTCTACCTACTTGCGTACGTATCTCTGTTCAACTTGCATGTGAATCAGTCGGTAAAAGTATCATCCTGAATTGGTTAAACAATATTTTTCATATTATCGCCCAGCTCTCTCTCAGATTTTGTCGTTGTTTACACCATATCCAATCTTTACGAGATCCCGGCAAATCCAAAATGGCGCCTTCCTTCGTGGGCTTTCGCTGATGCGTCTCAGTGTTCAGCGAGTGAATTTTAGGACATTACGCAGCAAATAAGCCACAGAAATACGAAATCTGCTGCAGCTGTCTTCTTTAGTGAATGAACTTTATCGGAAAGACAAAATTTCGTGTAGTTTATTCGTAAATTGTTCCCTGAATCGTTTATATTATTTTCTTGCTATAGCCATTGACCCCCGCCAGATAATGAACTCATCTATTGCTTAGCTGCCTAAGGATTGTTGACCCCACGCTGACCTGAGGCTGGCCTGTTCCAAATGCAGTATAGGGGCTTCAGGGTCCAATTTACTGCAAATCATGTAAATTTTGCGCCCATTGATGTTTGGCTACCTATAACTCCACAGACTCCTTTTAATATTTTAATTAACAATATAGAACTGGTATGCCTTCACCCACAACGTTTCCTAGAGCCTGTACACCTATCAACAGCCTCATCCTATTTTCATAGGACCTTAAAAACAGTTGAATACCCATGATGGATCAATAGGTCTCAATAGAACTGTATATTCTATATTTTCTTCTTCATCTTCTCTCTTTGTACAGGTCATCTAGAGTATATCGTCATGCACATATTTATTTCTGCATTTCAGAAACCTCCTCACCGGGCTGCTTAGCTGCTAATGACATCCATTCTGGCCTGCAAAACTCCCTCATGGTCGCAGATACTGGACAGAGCCTTTTCCCCATGCAATAATGTTGCAAACTGCAGCAGCTACCCCACATTGTCGTGCCCGAATAAAAGAGAAATATTTGACAGACAGATAGTTTCCTTGGCTCATCTTCGGAAAAATCGAGAAGCTGACGATATGTGTGAAAAAATGATGTTCATGCGCTGAAGTGGGTAGCACATATTACGGATTTCTTACAGAAGTATCCTACACTGCAATAATTTTCATAATGAAAATAAAGCAACATTCTCAGTAAAAAACGAAGAAACACTATTTTCGTGATTTTGGTAAGATTTACTAGTTTTATTGAAGAAAATACAAGATTTATACAAGTGAATAATGGACAAAAAAAAAGTATTTTCGCCCGACTGCTGTCAGTTCTACTGGAGTCTCTACATTAATACAGGACATACAAACGACACTGCAGTTTTGCGTCTTCAATATGGCTATTGCTGAATATGCAAATTTATGTAAATTTGCTATTAAAGTTGATCAATCATGTACCAGTTATGCATTTTCTGCAGAAGGATCATTTTGGAAGAATGTAGGATTGTTGCTGTGATTGCAAATGGGTTAAAATGCAGTCCACATGACAACGTGTAATTCAATTCCGAGATTGTTTTTATATTAGGAACCACATCATATGCAAATCTATGCAAATTAGTTGGAGAGATGGGCCAGTCCTGTCACAACTATAGCTTCTCTCCATAGCATAGATTGTTCAAATTTAATTTTGGTCAAATATCTATAATATTAGCCCTAAAATCTGGATATATTGAAAAACACTGTGGTGTAGCGTCTCAATATGGTTATTGCTGAATATGCAAATTTATGTAAATTAGCTACAGTAATAGGCCAATCATGCATCAGTTATGCATATCCTGCATAAGTTTTACTAGTCTTTGGAAGAATGTAGGATTGTTCCTCATGTGAATGCAATGGATTGAAAAGTGGTCGACATGAAAACATGCGTTTTACAATTTCGAGACATTTTTGGTACAATAAACCGCATCATATGCAAATTTATGCAAATAGGTTCAAAATATCCATACATCTGCTGAGAAAACATTTTCCGCATGTATCGGAACCAACAAATAAATGTGGCAAATTTCATCGAAATATGATTAATAGAACTGAATATGAACTTAAATTGGTGTTTGTTTTGTCATTTATTACCATATTTCGGTGCCATTGCTAAACCCTGATATATATGGGCTTGATGGGTACTTCTTTTCCCGCGAAGCGGACCAAACCGGCAACTTCAGGCAGCTCTATATTCGTCAATATTCACCCGATTATGATAATTCAAACTGCATTAGTCTTGTAATGATTCCAGCTTTCAAAAGCCCAGAATTAAACAACTGTGAAAGTTAAATGAAATTTTTACTGGAGTCCCTACTACAAGCGTGAACAGTATGAAGGGTTATTTTTTATTTTCTTATTTTTTCGAACCAGCGATCCCAGAGTCAGGCACCTAATCGCCAGTACTGTATGTCGGCGATCTAAACCACTCGGCCAACGGGCCTCTCACTAAAAATAGGAGCTAGCAGACCGGTAGTCTTGAAGCGAACATACAGTACCCCTTTGATGATCGTAACGACACAGCTCCCACAGCTGAATAGATATATATTTTTATCATTTTTCAGCACTAGAATTTGTGCTATTCTAAGATAGTGTTATCCACAAATAACGAAACTACTGTTATACGATCACTTTCTAAATGTTCACATATAAATGTTCACTCTGTCCATATACATGTAGCTCTTCAGGAAAATGGCTCTTAAAGACACATGGACGGAAACCTACTGGTGAAAAACCATATAAATGTTCACTCTGTTCATATAGCCCTTCACAGAAAGGGACTATCAAGGAACATAAAGCCTAGGCACATACTGGTGAAAAACCATATAAATGTTCACTGTGTCCATATAGCTGTTCACAGAAAGGGAATCTCGAGAAACATGAAACGGCACATACTGGTGAAAAACCATATAAATGTTCAATGTCCATATAGCTGTTCACAGAAAGGGAATCTGAAGGATCATGAAAGGGCCCATACTGGTGAAAAACCATATAAATGTTTACTCTGTTCATATAGCTGTTCACGGAAAGGGCACTTGAAGAGACATGGACGAAAACATACTGGTGAAATACCATATTAATGTTCACTCTGTCTATACAGCTGTTCACAGAAACGGAGCCTAAATTATACTGGTGAAAGACTATATAAATGTTCACTCTGTCCATATAGCTGTTCACAGAAAAGGGGCATAAAGAGACATGAAATGACACATACTGGTGAAAAACCATATAAATGTTCACTCTGTCCATATAGCTGTTCACAGAAAGGAAATCTAAAGAAACATAATAAGACACATACTGGTGAAAACCATAAACATGCTACCACTGTTCATGTTGCTGTTCAAAGATAAGAAGCCTACCAGAACACGAAAAAAAAGCATAATATTGAAAAGCCATAGAAATGGGCCTTGCATAGTGCGCGTTTATGGCATTTTCGTATACATTTTAGCATGGATTGTTTCTTTATTGAAATGAGACACCTTGAACGAGTAATAAATGTTTCGTAGATTACTGCAAAATATTATTGGGGTTCAAGGAGTCTTAAGATCATATATAATAAAATGCTTGCTGAAATACATACGAAAATGCCAAAAATGAACCTAAAGTCCAATGTTTCAAGTCCGAGGTGATTTTAGACTATAAGCGTAAACAGTATGAAAGGTTATTTTCTTTATGAAACGCAGCATTTTTTCGAACCAGCGAAGCAGCGACCACTTTATAAATGATGAAAAAATATAAAAATCAGCTCATCGCTGTGTTCAATAACATACTTTAATAAAATGACATATTTTTGTGATGAATTTCTAAAAAAGTACATTTACTTCGCTACCAAATGAAGGATTTGCTGATTCTTTCATAAAATTTACAGAGGAAAATAAAACGAATTCCATCTAGAGTACTGTTACTATAACATAACTGGCTACCGCAGAACATTCAAATTTGGATACATTATTAATTTGTTATTTCTCATTTTTATAGTCTTGCTTAAACGTCACATAGGTTCTCAATGTTGGTTGATCTAAAATAGAGATTGACCATCGGTTAATTGTTTTATTGTGTAAAATTATCTGCAAATGTCTGAGATTACATCTCAAAATATTATAAAAAATCATGATTGATATCAGCGTCTAACAAAATATTTTTAACTTTTACTTATCAATGTTCCAAGGGGTCAATCAGCTGAACCAGATTGGCAGCAGTATTAAATTGCATATATTCATAAAATATAGCATCTCGGTGTTTATCATTTTCTGCATAATCGATAACTATGTTACAAATATTTTTTTATTTCTTGGTTTCCTAGGCCCCTACTTATCCTAAAATGCGCAATTTTGGATTTACTGCTATCGATATGAAATCTCCACTTTTTTCTGCTATTCATTTACAACATCGAACAATTTCTGTGCATCTTTATTATCTGAGAAAATAGCTATATCATCAGCTTGCGCTCTCACAGAGATCTTTTACTATTAACGTCATTTAGTTATTTCTTCAAGTAAACCATTTGTATGAAGAGAAGCAGCTTGTGAGACCGGGCTTCACTCTGCCTAACACCTGAATATACAGGTCGAATATTCAATACCTGGTGTATATACGATTACATGTATATATATAATGTAGACATTCGTCTTTGTTATACCTGTAGGTAATTGTACTAAGATTGTTTGTCCATTATGTAGTAAACATCTCAATAAGGTCAGTTTGTAATAATATGTTTTGACTCATCTACGTTGTCCACGATGTTCCTCAGTTCATTCAGTTGTAAACCGTGCAATTATATCGGATCAGGGGCTACGTAATTTCCGTGCTCTGTCTCTCATGGGACGATTGATATGCAAATACGTAGAACTGTTCTGGAAAGAAATGTATATGTATTTATTAAATATGTATTGTATAATGCCTATTTAGAGATTGAATTGACCGCTATGGTTGTCTGTAGAAACAACATTCATTTTGGACAGTAACGGTTGTTGAGCATTACATAAACCGAACGATTACTGAAAATGCCAACATATTTCTGTATACACCACTAGAAAACGGGTTATGGTTCATCACCGTGTAATAGTGGTACGCCCTAGTCATCGCCCTTTAACCCTATCTGGCTTGGACGATTTGAGTTACAAACGTCTAGTCTGTCATCCATAATTCAGCCGTCGTCCATTAGAGAATATCCGCGTCCATAATCCAAAGACCTATTTCATATTCCATATAACAATACAAGCACCAAACTCAAAAAGACAATCATAGTATACATAAACATAGGCTTGTTTCCTGCAAGAGGAAAGCGGTCAACAGTTTTCAATGATGCCGGCAAGACATCATGATGTTCCAAAAATATCGAATCCGTATCGCTGATCAGTAATCTTAATCCATAATTCGTTGCAAAGTCGTCATCTAAAGAATGATGTATCTCAGCCACGCGTTGATTGTGACTGTTCATATGAGTGCCATGAGGATCTTGAAGTACATGGGTTTATACGGTCCCTAGCCCCGGGTTAGTCGGAATTAGACACAAATTCAGAAACGTAGCGCCTGGTGGGGGGAGGGGGGGCTGAAAGTGCCACCCCTACATATTTTCGCTATGGCTAAGGCTAGAGGGCTGAAACTTACCACACTATATCTTTTGGTCAAGCTCTACAACAAAATGTGGAAAAAATCCAACATGACCGTCATGATGAGGCCACTGTGACGTCATTTTCAAAAAGAGCATTTTTGGACGATTTTTCGGTCAGAATATTTTTTTTTTCTTCGCAAAAACTGCATGATAAATTAGTAAATAACAATCTGACATGGAATAAAATAGCTTTTATCAACTTTTCCAAACAGAAAAGCAAATTTTTTTGAAAAAGTATGACGAAAACATAACTTTGCTGGTGCCCCACATTGCCGCCATTCTTAATTTACCCATGATCCTCTGCTCGGGGCTCATGCAAATAGGCTCAAAATGACCCCAGTATGATAAGCTAAAATATCACGGAGATTCAGCTTTCAATTCTTGTCGTTCCGGAGATGAGAGCAAAAAACCGACGGAGGGGTAATGGGATTGAAAAGGATATCAAAATATATCCTCTGCTTATCTTCTTGTACATCATGGAGCCAGTTAACGTTGGCGAAAGAGTTCTCTTCCGCGGAGATTTATTCAAAGTTGTTGGTGTCACTAAACCTTCAGGGACTTATGTTAGGTACAACATCGGGTACAGGGGTGTTAATCCAGTTTTAAATACACAAGAATATCTTCCTTTTCAGAAAAAAATCTCCAGAATGTGCTGTTTTCAGTATGGTTGAATAGAAATAATTCTTTGTTTACTCTGGTAAAACACCTAGAATAAATCAAGCTGCAATAGGAGGAGTCTCCACGTTTGATCACTCGGGCCTATGGCCTTCGTAACCAAACTTAGCCTCCTATTGCAGCCCGATCTTTTATAGGTGTTTTACTATAGTAAGCGAGGAATTATTTCTTGAATATAGGACAGATCTCTCGCTATGCTTTCAGTGCTGAATAAAGTGACACTGAAATATATTGTTTGTTCCCCGTAATTACAGTGGTAAAAACAATATTTGAGTGGATACTTGCACTCTCGTCCTCCCTCTCCAAAAGCCCTTTTTCCGCATATTTGGCGCAAAATGTTATCAGTATTTTGAAGAACTGCAGGCCTAGGAGGAAATTATTTATGTTTTACATTTATTTTCGAGTGCTTTGAACCAGAAAAATCAGCCCAATTAGTGATATATGTGAAAGTGTTTTTCAGATTTTTTTTTTCATCGAAAAAGCCGAAGAAATGCTATATTGTAACGGTCAATCTGTACTGCGATTCTGCAATACACGGCTGATCGGTCAGGATGGCGATTTACTTATAAAGTCAATCGCCTAAATTTAATCAGTTCTGAGACCACCGGAATTTATCCGGAAATTAATCAAACTCGTCCTTAACTAGTTAATAATGAAAATAACGAGAAGTTATTAATGATCAATTCGAACATCAATGAAAGATTTATTTAGAAACTCTCATGAAATATTTCTACAAACAAGTCAGTTCAAATACTCTGAATGTTTACAGGGATTATTGTATTTCAGCATCACATCATGGAAATTTGTTACTCTTATCATAACCTTTCCAACTAAATCCTGTATTAAATAAACTGAATCTTTCCCGGGTTTCGTTTGTTGCTTTATTGTGTTTTATTCCTGATTCAATCCTTCAACATGTATTTTGTTTGAGTTTCCTTTAGTATCTGGCTGGTCCAAGGGAGATTACTCCTGTCGGTAACATGCAATGTTTTACAACCGTCACTACGCTAAATGACGTCCTTCCATTATGGTTGTATAAGGAATAATCTATTGTGCTTTGTTTATTCAACATGGCGGGGGCTGTGCGTTTCCTTGTTGTTTCATTCACTTTTATACCCTGTTAAATCCAGTTGAAATGATTTCTGGAATTTATTGAAGGTAAGTATATTTCTGTTGTGCCGTATACAGTGGTCCTACATGTATTTACATGTTTATTTTCTTGTATCATTTTCCCCTTGTACTGGTTCAATCATCTTGTTTTATTTGAAACAAATAATACTGGTAAAAATCAGACCGTCTCCTGTTTTATTTACGGACAATGCTTAAAACCAGTCTGCATGTTTGGATATACCGTTATGCAGGTATTAGGTCAAACCCTTTCCGTAGTTAAAATGGGAGGTCGTTCCTGTAGAATATTTCGTAGCCTCAGCTCGTTATTTATCCACGGGCAATGCTTAAAGCAATGTTATAATGCTAAGCCCGTCCCGTATCAAAATCGAGGGTATTTATGGATCGTTTTAGATCTACAATGAATATCTCCAGTCGTTGCCTCAGCTCGATTAGTCTTATTCACGGGCAATGCCTGGCGATGTTTTCACCATGCCCTTCCCGTGTCTAAGATCGAGGGGTTGATATCTTTTACCAGTATTTATATTTCAATCCTTAACTGTTAATCCAAAATTGCTGGCTATGTTATCAGCATTATTCACTCCAATATGCTGGCTATGTTATCAGCATTATCCTTTCCAATAATCACCTTTTCGGCTGACTCGGCCCGCACCAAGTGACGAGTACACGCAGAACTGCGTAATTTATAGGCAGCAGACACAGCAAAAGAGCGCCCTCTAGCGTCGATGAAGTTACCCCGAAACCAGGAATCTCAGGAAAGCTTCACTCTAATTTGCAAGGTTAATCATGCATAAATTTGATTGAGATAAAACGAGAATCACTCTAAGAATATTATATAATCGTCAAATATTAACAAATAAGCTTCAAGATGAATCTAAAAGTATTAGATTTTGGTTTGAAGAATATTGTCGCTGACGTCATCAGAACAAACATGGCGGACATCGGCAAGTGTCCTGCATGAAAAATAGTGGTAAAACATCAATCTTGATCAAACTACCGAGAATGAAGTATTGACAACTACTGAATAACATTCCAAGACAATTATTTAATTGACCCAGGTAGGTATTTATATATCGAATATCAGTAATATTTTACCGACCTCGACATGTACAACAACATTTCGGGATGTGTAACTTTACTCAAAAGTTCATACAAATACCAAATTAATATTTATCCTTCTTGCGTGGATAACATCAGAAGAAATTTTGGCATTCTTAGTAAAACATATTTA
Source organism: Hanleya hanleyi (assembly GCA_036873755.1). Classification (NCBI taxonomy): domain Eukaryota; kingdom Metazoa; phylum Mollusca; class Polyplacophora; order Lepidopleurida; family Hanleyidae; genus Hanleya; species Hanleya hanleyi. Next base: position 18,635 of record JAVTVY010022205.1, read on the forward strand.
CACAAATGGCATTAAGACAGACTTGTCAGGTGATGAGGATAATACAAATATCATACATAACATGAAACCCTCACAATGTTTCAGCCTTCATTGTCTGGTCGTTCTGTAGTCCAACAAGCAGCCAGATGATGCTAGGTCCCCCGCCGAAATAACAGTAATATTTGTTTTTTAGCATTGTTGGTCCCCGGGGGTATACATGAGGCAGGCAACTATTGCTTCATAGGCGTTGGATGTGAAAGGGTCTTTCTGCCTTCCCATGTTTTAAGATCAACTCAGAACGGTTGACTGAAAGTTGATTGCTTCTGTAATATAGTTTCCATGCAGTGAAATCTCATGGCTTTATCTGCAAATCAAATTTGGCAAGAAGCTGAAGGCATTCTCAACCTATTGTCCGGAAACCAAATTTTAATTTTGTCACCAGGTTTCGCCACCTGTAGGTGCAAATGGGCGAAACGCAATCCCAAGCATCATCTCATGGCATGATACATGTATTAGCCAATAGTACTGGACCACTCTACGGAGGGCCAATGTGATCGGCTGATGCAGCAACAACAACATTTTCCCAGTTAGACGGCAGATTTTGAAATCGAAAACGAGGCCGCGCTATGTCATCAGTCAACAGAGACAGTCACGTGGTTGTGTATGAAGATTGGGGTGGCTCCTATAAATAATGATCCAATGAAAATGCTCGTATTAGTTTAAAATGGCGGGGTCGATTGACCAATCACTGAAGGGGATACAGCTGGAACAGTACGTTGACACTGTCTGTTAATATCCCGATTTATTATCCCGATTTAACAGAGAGTTCTACAGTCTAGGTACATGTATCAGCATACGAACTTTGGGAAGAATTCGAAGAGGGGTCTTCAAGTTATTGCCCGGAAACCAAATTTAGATTTGAAGGCACAAGTGTGCGAAACACGATTCCAAGCGACATCTTATGGCATATAAATACTAAATTTGAGAAGAATCGGCAAGGCCTCTCATTGAAAAGGTAATATCTTGGACAAAAGACTGACAAAGCAGATCCTTTGTCAATTATATTTCGTGAGTCTTACACCAAATCGTTGCCGAAGAATCCGATGAGCCGTTGTCAAATTATTGCCAGAAACATTTTTCAGATTTGTCCACCAGGTGTCGCCACCAGTATGCAGAAGCAGGCGAAATACAATCCCAGGGGACATATCATGGCATGGTACATGCATCTGCATACCAAATTGGAGAAGGATCCCATGCAACCTCTCCTAGCATGGTACATGCATGTTAAATTTGAGAAGAATGCACGCAGTTCTCAAGTTATTGGTCAAAAACATATTTCAGATTTTGTCATCAGGTGGCATCACCTTCGTAGCAGAAGTGGATAATGCAATCCCAAGCAACATCTCATGGCAAGGTACAATGTACATTGTATATGCATGCCTAATTTGGGAAGAATTCGATGAGCAATTCTCAAGTTATTACCCAGCGAAAAGCAAATTTCGAGTGGCATTTCGAAGCGTCTCAAGTTATAGCTTGCAGCACAAAAGAACGGAAAGAACCCTGGTGGCGCCACCTGCAGGAAGATCTTTCTGAAACACAATACCAATCAACATCTTGTCACAAGGAATACAAAAATGCCAAATATTGAAGAAACTATATGCAGTCGATCGAATACGATCGAGAAGGCATCCCTTTTGTATCTTTAGTAAAGGAAACATTCATTATTTGCGAAGAAAGTAAAAACATAAAACATAGGAAAAACATCATTAACATGACCCCAAAAGATACTTTGAGGGAAGGTCCAACATACCAAATTTAACAGAATCCGTTCAGGTCCAACATGCAGTTACTGTCCGGAAATGCAATTTTACCTTGGCCATCAGGTAGCGCCATGTATAGGCAGATAGGCATAAGAAAATAATCCCAACCAAGATCTTGAGGCAAGATTCCTTGATATTGGCAATAGAGAATGTTAACTTGGCCTATCGGTGGTCCCACCTACGTGTATGATCAGATCGACAAGAAAAACAACCCCACGCGAAACCTTCAGATAAGGTACATGTATTCATATACCAAACTTGGGGAAAATTTATTCAAGTTTTAAAAAGTTAAATATAATTTAAAATTTGCCCCCGGGTGGCGCCACCTATATGTGGATCAGCATGAAAAACAATGCCAAACGCGAAATTGAGGTGAGGTACCTACACACCAAATTTGGAATGAATCGGTCATGGTTTTCAAAGTTATTGTCTGAAAACACTTTACTTCAGGTGGTGCCCCCTATACACGAAAGTAGTAGAGAAGGCGTGACTGAGGTATTACACTTGCCACCCAAATCCACATAGTCACGGCGATCCACCATCACCCACCGACCGCTGTCATACGTTACTACTGATTTCTAGTTGTATAGATTATTGGGGTTGGACATTAATAAATTATATAGCTATAATTTACCTAAATATATATATATAGTATAGACCTACATATGATATTATAAATAAATTCTCCGAATTTATACGATAATCGATAATAACGATTCAAAACACGGAGTATATTTTACTCTATATCGGTTTTACAAGAAGGTGTTGTGTATGGTAAATATAGTACTAGAAAAAAGTCATGACAAACTCGGACTGATTGATTTCGCTAACTAGTTTCACTGCTTTCAGCAGTTTATCAAAGCATCGTTTATTATTACTATATATATGAAAAAACAGGACACTTACCATGTTTTTCCCCCAAAACATACTTGGAACGTGTGAGGTTAAATCAAACACAAATCAACTTGTATGTATCATTAGACATGTGTAGTCCTATCGTGGAGGCTTAATCCCACTTACAATTGTATAGACGGACTTCATTGATTTGTACTTGCATTTACCAGATGTATTATTGTACTACTTTTCCAAGCATTACGGATTAAGATTGTATGCTTTAATCCTCCCCATTAATCTGTATATAGAAATAATTGTATCTTTCATGACGTATATTGGATACGATCACCAAGGACAATGTTATACAACACTGTACCTTATAAAACTGTTACGATCTGACATACCGTGAGTATGCTCTCTGAAGAAGCTGAATAAACAGCAGAAATGCGCATTAGAGCAATGTGAGCGTGTCGGCGTTTTCTCTATTTTCAAACAATTTATCTTCACGTTTGACCCTTTTCCTGAATTTCTACTATATATATATATATATATATATGTAGTATAGATTTATGATATAAATAAAAGCGTTATCGTAATTGGTATATGGCGACATTTGGTGTTGAATAATACACCGTACATTTGGTACGGTATATAGTGATTATAATTTCACTGTATAGGTAGAGCGGTCGGTATTACCAATTACAGAATCATATTGATTCTAGAACGTTCCGATGTACCCATGTGAGATTGTACTATAGTCGACGGTTGTATTACAATTTTATTACGACTTACTCACAGATAATACCGATACGTTTTATCTTGCGACTTTGTCGATATAATGATGTACATAGCGAACGGCGTTGTAAATGATCGATTATAACCGATTTGAATATAATGTCTGCTCACTTTTAATATTTCAACTCTATATTTTTTATAGGCTAACAACCCTGCATGGGCTGGATTCGTACGAGAAAATGCGCACATTATGTAGTTCCGGTTGGCCCAGTTTGGAGAATACATTTGCCGTAGATGCGGTCGTTGAAACACGGCCCATTTATAATGACGATGATTGGAATCTGAATATAAGAAGTCCGACAACCATTCTCCTAAATGATTCCCCTTCACTTGCGGAGATTAAAACACGCAAATGTGTGAAAGAATTGTCCCGTTTATTCTCGCCCAGAGTTTGCAAAAACTGTAATCAGTCATTAGGTGTCGAAGTTTGTGGAAAATGTCGAGTTAGTTTATGCAGAGAGTGCGCGTGTTTCGTCCGACAGGTGTCATTCGGGGCTTGCAAAGACATCCACGGACAGGAATGGACATGAAGGAGCGAAATGCTGAAATGCAATGTAGCGGCTGAGCCGGTGTCTTGTCGCAAGGAATGCGTATGCCGAATTTCGGGAGAATCGGACAAAGCATTTGGAAGTTATCGCTTGTAAAGAATTCAAACTGACATCCCCGGACACAAAAGAACCAAGATCCATGTTGGCCCAGTGGCGCCACCTTTAGGCAGATGTTGCTGAAATGCAATACCGACTGGCGGGGGACAATAACATGGATCGCTCAGGCTGTTGCTTAATATGCTGGAGTTATCGGGAGCCAGAACGTCCTATAGAAAATGTCATTTTGTCCATGGGAACCCCGCAGACCACCACATTGACCCCTAAAAAGTCATTGTTTTTGTCGACATACAGCAATGATATGTCTACTTACCATGCAAAAGCTCATCTTATCTTCCAAGTCGAACCATGCAGTAGTAATTATGGATGAGTCCGCAATAAATTATATCAAACCGTCAAAGTTAGTGTGTGCTGATTTCAGCGGTCAGTTTCTTTGCCGTAAGCATGTCTTCCCTCATATTAAAAAGAAGAACAAAGGAATCGAAACGACGTCACAAACACCACGTGACACAGCCCGCGGTCAAGTTTCATATGCAGAATGAACTGGCACTGACACTGACGGGGAACAAAAAAGGAGCTAATATCGGGTTGGTCATTTGCAAATCAATATTACAGCAGCTTTTCGCGAGAAAATCCTAACGTGTAATAGTTGGAAGGGGGGGGGGGACGTTGAAATATGTCTTTGAAGAGGCCTATATTGTTGGGAGTAAAGAATATCGCTTCGTATTATCCCTTATGGGCGTCAGTATTCCAATAGGTCTTTACAAACTCGATATTTCAATACCCAAAATATTAATCAAAAGTCGCCAAATTTTCCTTTTTCAAAGAGATTGGAGTATTCCAGATATATCCGGACTTATCAGAATCTAAAAAAATTCCCGGATTTCCCGATTTGATGTCTCACCCGACCATGTTGTTGTTGTTGTTATTTTCGTCTATAATAAATCTTCGTTAAACCTTTTTGTCAACAAAAATTCGTTTGCCTTGGTTAGAATACCCCAAAAATATAAATTATGTGATTAAAATTCGAGTTTTGTACCTCTGGGGTTAAATAAGTTCGAAATAACCAGTTCCCAAGTGATCACAGTGCGATCTCCCCGCAGAGTATTGTTTCTCAAAATAGACTCAGCTTGTATGCGGCTTTGCTGTTAAGAAGGTCAGAGAATGCGCATTGCCTGTAGCTCTGTGCGCAGAGACTGAGTATAGAGGCATGTAGTTGGGTCCCTTGAATGTAACGGAAAGCAGTATGTTACCTCATGTTCATTGGCACCAGTTTCCAACGCGGCATTAGCCCCTTTTTGTTCCTCATCAGTGTCAGCGCCAGTCCATTTCGCATATGAAACTTGACCGGGCTGTGTTACGTGGTGATTCTGACGTTGTGTCAATTCTTTTGTTCTTCCTCTAACTGTGACGGAAGACATGTTTCCGACAAAGAAACTTCCCGCTGAAATCAGCACACACTAACTTTGACGGTATGATAAAATTTATTGCGGACCCATCCATAATTACTAGTGGTGCGTCTTGGATGAATTACAACACATATAAGGGAAGTGTAAAGAGGTGCCGACATACTGACAGAGTCGCATGACTTCACAGTATAGTCTTCCGGTTAACCTATTCTAAAGCACATACCACGAATCTAACGATTCATGATATGTGTTGTATCTCAGGTACGCTTTTATTGTACCTGTTCATGTGGAAACTTGGATGATGTGACCACACGGCCCCTAGCACCAGCATAAGCGGTATTAGATAGAAATCTAGAGAGCTATGATGGAAATGCTCTAACAACTCGTATATTGGTAATTGGTGAGCTGTGTCGCTGTGACAACTCGTACACTGGGGATTTGTGAACTATGTTGTCGTCAGATGAAAATGACGGCATTTAACACAAAAGACTAGTCTGTAAGGCCCGATGTCGACTCAGCTTCAACTTCCCGCAAATGCCAACATATATCAAAGACCAAAAGGTCTGTACAAGGGGCGGGCCTCGGGGACGAAACGTCCACCAGCAGAATCTCGCCATATACAGTTAAAAATTACAACACACATATAAGGCAAGTGGGAAGAGCTGCCAACATACTGACAGTCGCATGACTTCACAGTATAGTCATCCGGTTAACCTATTCTAAAGCACATACCAAGAATCTAACGATTCGTGATATGTGTTGTATCTCAGGTACGCTTTTATTATTGTACCTGTTCATGTGGAAACTTGGATGATATGACCACACGGCCCCTAGCACCGGCATAAGCGGTATTAGATAGAAATCTAGAGAGCTATGATGGAAATGCTCTGATAACTCGTATGTTGGAATTAGTGAGATGTTTCGCTGTGAAAACTCGTACACTGAAGATTAGTGAGCTGTATCGTCGTCAGATGAAAATGACGCCATTTAGCACAAGAGACTAGTGTGTAAGGCCGATGTCGACCCAGCATCAACTTCCCTCTAATGCCAACATAGCTCAAAGACCAAAAAGTCTGTACAGGGGGCGGGCCTCGGGCCCGAGATAAGTGCCACAAATGCCACAGATAAGTTTTTGCATGGTGATTAGACACGTCATTGCTCTAATCGACAAAACAGTGGATTTTTAGGGGTCAGTGTGGTGGTCTGTGGACAAAATAACATTTTCTATAGGACGTTCTGGCTATCCATTTTATTGGACTAGTCTTTCTGGAACGGCTAGGAGTTCACTGGTGAGGGCGAGGGACGGATTCCGCTCAATACCTCCTCCCCAGCCACACACCCCCCTCTCCCCAGGCCAGATAGGGTTGAGGGACGACCGTATTCGACTGTTATCAAACCGCACAGATATATGTACTTGACCTGTTATGGTGTATGGATAACGCTTTAATATCGGTAACATGAATCTCGTGTGAAAGAGTCAACATATATGTCTGTAAGTAAATCAGCATGTACGAGAGGGGCGTATATCAATACCACGTGAAAACAAGCGTGTCTGTTTATTTACTTGCCCTGCAGTTCAACTAATTGATCGAGTCGAAATCAGCGTGAGTATACAATTTCAAACTTATAACATGTATAACAAGAGTTTTTGCTTAGAACTGGGATAACGAGTTATGTCCATGTGTTTTTATGTCCGTCTGTCTGTCTTTCTTCACTCATGGCGAGAAAGAGGCTCGGTGAATCATATAGCCAAGCAAGCTGCCAATCTTATGAACACATACTAGAAATATAGTTTTAATATTTTATAGAATATATAACATCCATATAAAAAGATACTAACTCATCATAACGAGACAAAAGATGTGCTGAGGAGACACCAACTCGTTCTAGTTAGCGATTAACTCGTTATGATGAAATAGTACCCGTTATAACGAGATACTAACGCGTTATAATGCGATACAAACTCACTACGATGAAATTTTAACTCGATTTAACTGGACAGGAAGCGTCTGGTTACAAAAAGTGTATCTCATCTCAACGATAGTGCGATCTTGTTATAACGACTTGTCTCGCTATCACGAATTAGTATTGCGCCATAACGAGTAAATAAATTCGTATTTTAAAATTTGTATTTCGTTATTACGAGTGTTTATCTCGTCATAAAAAAATTATGTGGTTCTAAATCCTATCAAATATTGATATGTCTATTATATCTCGTTCACAGAGTTAGATGCAGGATCGTTTTTTAAAAGATGTTTTTCAAATTCCCTATGCTTTAACATTGTGCTAAATAGCATACTTGACAATATTGTGCAGATACTTTTGCTAAAAGGGTTACTTTAATGGCATCTATATTCAACATTTAGCACTTTAATAATCTAGTCCAATTAGAATATATTCGCGTTAAAATATCTGTAACACCGCGTCGGAGAAAGGACAATATCTTCAATATTTAGCACCTTTATAATATTATCTAATTAGAATAGATTCGCACTCAAATATGTAGCTAACGTCTGAGAACAGACAATATATTGAATAATTAGCACGTTGATAATATCATCTTATTAGAAGAGATTCGCAGTAAAATATCTAGCTGGCGTCCGAGAAAGACAATAATTTCCATATTTAGCACCTTTAAAATATCGTCTAATTAGAAAGGATTCACACTTAAATATGCAACTGGCGTCTAGGAAGAGACAATATATTCAATATTTAGCACTTTTATAATCTATACCAAATAGAAGAGATTCGCAGTTAAATATCCACAAGAGCCTTTTCGGAGAAAAGATAACATATTCAATATTTAGCACTTTTACAATCTTCTCTAATTAGAAGAGATTTGCATTAAAATATCTGTAACACCGTGTCGGAGAAAGCACAATATATTCAATATTTAGCACCTTTATAATATCTAATTAGAATATATTCGCATTTAAATATGTAGCTGACGTTTGAGAACAGACAATATATTGATTAGTTAGCACTTTGATAATATCATCTAATTAAAATAGATTCGCAGATAAATATTTATATTCAATATTTAGCACCTTTAAAATATCATATATAAGATTCGCACGTAAATATGTGGCTGGCGTCTGGGAAAAGAAAATATAGTCAATATTTAGCACTTTTATAATCTATACTAAATAGAAGAGATTCGCAGATTGAATAATTAGCACTTTGATAATATCATCTAATTGGAAGAGATTCGCAGTTTAAATATCTTGCTGGCGTCCTAGAAAGACAATATATAGCACCTTTATAATAACATATAATTAGAAAAGATTCGCATTTAAATATGTAGTTGGCGTCTGGGAAAAGACAATATATTCAATATTTAGCACTTTTATAATCTATACTAAATAGAATAGATTCGCAGTTAAATATCCACAAAAGGCTTTTCGGAGAGAAGACAATATATTTACTATTTAGCACTTTTATAATTTAGTCTAATTAGAAGATATTCGCATTAAAATATCTGCAACACCGTGTCGGAGTAAGGACAATATATTCAATATTTAGCACATATATAATATCTAATTAGAATAGATTCGCACTTAAGTATGTAGCTGACGTCTCAGAACAGACAATATATTGAATATTTAGCACTTTGATAATCTCATATAATTAGAAGAGATTCGCAGATAAATATGTATCCGGCGTCTGGGAAAAGACAATATATTCAATATCTAGCACTTATTATCTATACTAAATAGAAGAGATTTGCCCGTTCTGTAGGCGCCAATCAAGCTTTACTTGGGACTGTCTTAATCATCCTATCTTCTGTCTTAACCAGGAAGAACGACAGAATAATCTGTTATTGTCTGAGTGGAGTTGCACAGACCACAAATGAAAATGTACTTGCGACTGTCTTAAAATTCCTTATATACCAGCATATGCGCGTTGTGTAGCCAGGAAGAACGATAAAATAATCCCTGTTATTGTCAGAGGAGTTGCACAGACCAGCAAAGAAGGTGTACTTGGAGCTGCCTTAAGATTACTCTATCGGATCCCAGTTGCGTACATGTACGTATCACAATTTTGCTTAATTACGGGGCAGTGCTTTTTTGTATCCATACAAACTATACATTTCTGAAAGCCGTTGGTTCAAGGAATTTAGATAAACAAATAACTTTCTCGAATTTATTACAAAAATCGATTTATTTAAAAATAAATGATGTCATTTAGAAAAGTATAGTCCTCAAAATCATGCGCTAATAATTCTCTCAGTTTTCATGGAACAAAGTTGCTTTTTTGGAATAATGAACTTTACCATTTGAATAAAAATATGCTGCCTCAGTTTTTTCAGTTAGGGCCTAGAAGTTATTTTATCGTCGTGCAACGTTGAAAGATTGAAAAAAATCTACAAAAACTCGACCCCCTCCACTAAATTATAAATAATTCATGAGCAGGGGCAAACTTATACAATTTGAGGCAAGGTTCTGAAGATCTACATGATTGGAATATTTTGTCCAAAATTCATATTTGTACATGAAATAACAAAAGAGAAATTAGAACGAGAAAACCCACTTTTTGGCGAAAAACTAAACGAAGAAAACGGCCAAAAATGAATCAGTACTACTGTGCCACGAATGGCTTGAGTTTTAAAATGTCCAGTTTTTTTACTACAATGCACTAATTTTCATAATTTCTTATTCCCCCAACTTGTAGGTTTGACTGTGTAATCTGGTATAAGACAAAAAAAAATTGAGATTTTGAAGCTTCGATCCGATACAGTAACCTTAAACATCCTTTTTCACCAGCCCATGCAAGTTTGAAAATATCTAGCATTTGTGCTAATTATACAATATATTTTCTTTAAGGAGAGGCAGTCGGACAATTTGGAGCTGCGATTTAGAAGAAACATTCAATATTTATCATGGCTGCAATTGAGAAGAAATATTCAATATTTAGCATTTGTGCTAATTACACAATATATTTTCGTTCGGGAGAGGCAGCCCGACAATTTGCGTTTGCGAGTTATCATAAATATTGAATATTTCTTCTGGCTGCAATTTAGAAAAAAATATTCAATATTTAGCATTTGTGCTAATTGTACAATATATTTTCTTTGGGAACAGGCAATTCAAAGTGCTAACTAGCAGTAATCCTAGAAATTATCTTCAAAGTAGCACACTCCTTTCTAAATATCACTGATTTCAGAAATTATTTGCGAAGTAGCAGATCTGCTAAATAGCATGCGAGACAATAATAACCATTTCTACACCTTTATGCGTTCACATGGCTTCAAATGAACCCTTATCGGTACAATGGACGTCCTTATGAAAATCTATAAGCTACCTGATATATTAGACACCTGTCACGTCAGGTATTGCCATGGATCTTACATACTAAGTTCCACCTTTGCTGTTATATTTAATGCGTGATATTTACCACTAATTCTGAGAAACTTAGAGTGAAGAAGGCGCTTGGTCTTGTAGCGATGTGCATCCATTTTCAGCAAAAGTGTTCTGTGGCAAACTCTCACCGGATTAACAACTGCAGATATGTATACGCCTTATGCAGGCCCTTCTGTCATTTCCCACGAAGCAGTATTAGAACATGTCAAATTGCAATCATGTGTTTTTGTCGACGTGAGAGTATCTCATTTTCATGTTATAGAGAACTAAATATGATGTCACAAATGAGTTTCATCTTTGAGGATTTAAATATAGTTTCAAGTTGTATCGGCCATTTTAAATCCAGTGATGGTGGATAAATAACCTTCACGACAACACAAGAAGATCGTTTCAATAGCGCTTAGTAAAGGTGGAGGAACGGGTCTTCAAATTATCGCTTTTTTAACTCCTGCATAGCAGTCGAATATATTCATAAGAGAAGGAATGTAGGGCTGCCAAATGTGCGCAAAATTAGAATCCATGGACTAACTACATGTACATCCTGTTAGTTTATAGTGTTGCCAAATATTTTACATAAATATACATGTAAAATCAACGTGGAATGAGAGCAACACTGTAAACATAGAAACATCCCATGAATGATATCCCGTATATGTAACAGAGCTGGAGAACTGGCTTATGGCACAAACCTGGCCAAATGCATGTTTTTCTGTAACGCCGAGGTTATCAATGAAGTAAAGTCGATCGAAAGGGAAGTGTAGTATGCAGAGACAAGAAATCCTCGTAGATATATTTTCGTATGGTAGGAGTTATTTCGCATCAAGCTATTTTGTAAGACTAATATATTACGCTATATACTGTTTGGGGCAATGTTGGACAAATGTTCTCTGTTTACTATATTTCACGCTAATCGACATAGAAGATGAGGACGCTGACGTTGTTCTGTGTTGCGGCTTTACAGTGTGTACTGGTACTATCGTCGGATGAGGAGTGGAGTATGTTCAAATCAAAGTATGGAAAAGTCTATAAGGATGACGAAGAAGAAACGCTGAGGTAGACCCATGGTCAAATCTCATATTATACGGCATTTGTCACACAAAATAAGCAATTGAAGGAAAACTCATATGCCAACATTACTGCAAACAGGTTGCATTAAATGCTCATGAAAACCCCATCAAGTTGTCCTAAATCCATCAACTGTAACATAAAACTGCTACATTATCTTTTAATGGCTCCAGATGTAAGGGCATTAAAATGGAAGTTAATGGTTTCATCCCACTTAATTACCATCAAATATGCAGTGTTATTCTAATGGGACTTGTATAGCCATTTTCTATTTGGATGGTTAAATAATGACCATTAAGTAAGCATGTATGACAAAACAATGGCTATTAAAATAGTTTAACCTGTAAATAGTATTTTAATACCGTACATATTGAATATTGAACATATTGAATACCGTACATACATTCTGCCATTTTGTTCGTGGGGCCTGTTTCCGCTAAGCGGCCAAAACGTCGTTTTTGATTTTCTAATTCGTCCGTGGTCTGAGAGAAAAAGCATATGAGTATAAAATATTTCCAGACTCATACAGCAAAGGGTTAAACCTACCGCGAGTTTCCCAGGAGGAAAATTCTGTTTTGTCCTCTGAATAATTAGAAGAAATAGCCCGGTGCACTGAACCGCATTAATTGATGAACATACATGAAATATCGATGAATTCTCATGAATAGCAATCTGTAGTCTTCACTTATATTTATGGACCCCGTTTAATGACAGATTCATTGGGTGAGTCGTGAGTCTTTAAAGAACTTGTAATAGATGCATGGTACATGTAGTTAATCAATATCCTGATAAAATCTTTATCATAAGGCTTCCAGAAATGTGAAATACTTTCTATGAACACTGATGATTCATTTCAAGGCTATTTTAATGGCTCATTTTAATGGTAGATTAAATTGGAAATTGACGCCCATTAAATGTTCAAGAGATAAACCTTTAATGTCCACTAAATATGAGTCATTAAATTATCCTGGTAATATAATGGTCATTAAATATAAGCCATTAAATTGTCTGAAATCTAATTAATAGTCATAAATTATCACATAAACCCATATATATAATGAAAGAAATGTTCCTTTTAATGGTAATATTAATGACATTTTAATGGGGCAATGTAATGGGTTTATTCCATGGCATTTCACTGGCTGTGTGTGCAGTAGTGCAAATTAGTAAACAAATCCTTATCAGCCTAATAACTGGCTATTGTTTTTCATCTGGATAATTACACTTGGGCTGATTAATGGTTGGAAAGCGACGTACACTTCCACCACCCACTAATACTAATAGATTACCCATATTTTCTGAAATATAATTCATACAGGAGAGCTATATGGACACAGAGGACGAAAGTCATTCGAAAGCACAACGAGGCTGCCGACAGGGGGCATTATTCGTATCACATGGGCATGAATCAGTTTGGAGACATGGTGAGAATTTAAGGTTAAAATTACAAACATACGGGTACATAATGATCGTTTAATAAAAAAATTCGGGTGACACATAAATAAGAAACACTGCGATAACTGTCGCCTTGTAAAGCTCTCGGCTACCCTCCTGGGAAACTCGCTGTAGCTTTACCCCTTTGCTGTATGAGTGTGGAAATATTTTATACTCATATGCTTTTTCTCTCAGACCACCGACGAATTTAGAAAAACAAAAACGACGTTTTGGCCGCTTAGCGGAAACAGCCTCCACGAACAAAATGGCAGACTTTTCACCGCGACTAAGAGAGTGGAGGATCTTCCGGCGGAAGTGGATTGGAGAAAAAAGGGCATAGTAACACCGGTAGTAAATCAGGTATGAACTGGATACCCTACATTACAATACTGAATTGGGAGTACCAACCTGATATTGATCCTTGAACTTCTGTTAATTTCAGTACCTGGCATATCGTGTCTCTCATGTATCCATGATTTTTTTGATTTTTTTTTATTGTTGTCCATGCATAGTGGAGTATACGTATACACTGCTAAGAAGGCGGCAATACATAATGTATACATTGAATGCGGAGGCATGAACACATGATATGGTACTAAGATACCCCTTTAAATGTTAAGAGCAAAAATAATACAAGTACAATGTATTATGCAATTTTGGTTGCATGGTTGGGTTTCAAGTAGTACGATCACTTACAAGCCACCCCTTAAAAGCCAACTATCAGATGGAAAAGTACACGGACAAAACTACTCAAATTCTGAGCTCTGAATTGTCAGTATTGAAGTACAGTCATAATTTCAGCAAAGGAAGTTTCCTGTAACATAATGTAGTCCTAAAACTATATCCATGATTTTTGAATACGGGTATCTTCCGATACCGTTGGACACTCAAAACGTTTTGACAACAACGGTCGATCTAGTCGTCAGCCTACCCATATAATCATATTTCCTAACCTTAAGTACAAACATCATCATAGCCTGTTAGATGGAAGGACGTTAGTATCCCAGGATCGAGCAATGGGGTCGTTCCACATTAATCCTGGACAATGCTGTCTCGTCCCGGTATCGGTGACACTGGTACACAGCACGTGGGGCACCGCTTACGCGGGTTGTTCTCGAGATCTCTCCCCTATGTGTATAACATGGAGCGGGTTTCTCAACTATTGATGAGTGGTGTAAATATGACAATGGATGAAATATTCCTAGTATCAAGAAAGGACCAGTTTGAATGGCGAATTGCTCCCCTAAATATTTTTCTTACCCCTTGAGATAGATGGTTGAAACTTCTCAAACAAAACCCTTTAGTCAAGCTCTACCCATCTTCACCAGCCAAGTCAACTACATCGCAAAGCTCTCTACGCTGCCTTGACATTCTTGGCGGGTGACAGAGGAGTACTGCTCTGCGCCACCTAGTAAAAGTTTTAACGATGAACGACTTTTTGCCTCCAGGAGTTGTTCCCCTTCAATTTCAAGTCGACCACACTCGCAAGGCGATTCGTTATCGTTCGACCGTGCAGGGCGTCCCAAAAGCTGATTCAATTGATCAAAACACCGAAAGTGGCCGTGAACATGCTTCTCGTGTTTTTTTTGTTTTTTTTTGCGGCAGAATTTTCCCCCAACTTCGACACAGCTCGTTCTAAGTGAGGGCCGCCATCTTGGTAAGCAATGGCTACGTAACGCGCATTCTGATTGGATGCAGCAAGCCGTCTCTGCATCCCACTCATCGATGAGTATTCACGTTCCAACTTTACTAGAGAAGTATGCCAAGGCATGTACAGAGCAACGTGATGTACGTCGACTTGGCTAGAGAAGATGAGCTCTACCACAAAATGTACTTTTGGTCGATTTTTTGGTCAGAATTTTCGAACTTTTAATTTATGTGTTTTCGTTGCAAAACTGCATTATATATTAGTAAATAATAGTCTGATGAGAAATAAAACAGATTTTGTCCACTTTTTCTCCGCATTTTGAGGAGGGAGTTTGGTGGGGGGGAGGGGGCAGATCAGATAGGGTTAAATCTAAAGTATTTTGAACATCGATCAACCAGAGCCTGTCAAAACCGACACTATAGTCTGGTCCCAAGCATGGTCGGTATGCACAAGTTTCATTTCATACCTGTATGATTTCTACCTGTTCTTCAGCTCACTTGTGCATCAGACTATGCGTTTGCGGCTACTGGATCACTGGAGGGACAGTTTGCACTGAGGACCGGCAATCTTACTGTCGTCTCAGTGCAGAATATCATAGACTGCTCTTACAAACAAGGTTCGTATCCAAGACTTTGTAAAGTAGGATCAAATGCTCCCTCCAGGACTTTGTAAAGTAGGATCAAATGCTCACTCCAGGACATTGTAAAGTAGGATCAAATGCTCCCTCCAGGACTTTGTAAAGTAGGATCAAATGCTTCCTCCAGGACATTGTAAAGTAGGATCAAATGCTCCCTCCAGGACTTTGTAAAGTAGGATCAAATGCTTCCTCCAGGACATTGTAAAGTAGGATCAAATGCTCCCTCCAGGACTTTGTAAAGTAGGATCAAATGCTCACTCCAGGACATTGTAAAGTAGGATCAAATGCTCCCTCCAGGACTTTGTAAAGTAGGATCAAATGCTCCCTCCAGGACATTGTAAAGTAGGATCAAATGCTCCCTCCAGGACTTTGTAAAGTAGGATCAAATGCTCCCTCCAGGACTTTGTAAAGTAGGATCAAATGCTCCCTCCAGGACATTGTAAAGTAGGATCAAATGCTCCCTCCAGGACTTTGTAAAGTAGGATCAAATGCTCCTCCAGGACATTGCAAAGTAGGATCAAATGCTCCCTCCAGGACATTGTAAAGTAGGATCAAATGCTCCCTCCAGGACTTTGTAAAGTAGGATCAAATGCTCCCTCCAGGACATTGTAAAGTAGGTTCAAATGCTCCCTCCAGGACTTTGTAAAGTAGGATCAAATGCTCCCTCCAGGACATTGTAAAGTCGGATCAAATGCTCCCTCCAGGCCTTTGTAAAGTAGGATCAAATGCTCCCTCCAGAACATTGTAAAGTAGGATCAAATGCTCCCTCCAGGACTTTGTGAAGTAGGATCAAATGCTCCCTCCAGGACATTGTAAAGTAGGATCAAATGCTCCCTCCAGGACATTGTAAAGTAGGATCAAATGCTCCCTCCAGGACATTGTAAAGTAAAATCAAATGCTCCCTCCAGGACATTGTAAAGTAGGATCAAATACTCCCTCCAGGACATTGTAAAGTAGGATCAAATGTTCCCTCCAGGACATTGTAAAGTAGGATCAATTGCTCCCTCCAGGACTTTGTGAAGTAGGATCAAATGCTCCCTCCAGGACATTGTAAAGTAGGATCAAATGCTCCCTCCAGGACATTGTAAAGTAGGATCAAATGCTCCCTCCAGGACTTTGTAAAGTAGGATCAAATGCTCCCTCCAGGACATTGTAAAGTAGGATCAAATGCTCCCTCCAGGACATTGTAAAGTAGGATCAAATGCTCCCTCCAGGACTTTGTAAAGTCGGATCAAATGCTCCCTCCAGGACATTGTAAAGTAGGATCAAATGCTCCCTCCAGGACTTTGTAAAGTAGGATCAAACGCTCCCTCCAGGACATTGTAAAGTAGGATCAAATGCTCCCTCAAGGACTTTGTAAAGTAGGATGAAATGCTCCCTCCAGAACGTTGTAAAGTAAGATCAAATGCTCCTTCCAGGACATAGTAAAGTAGGATCAAATGCTCCCTCCAGGACTTTGTGAAGTAGGATCAAATGTTCCCTCCAGGACATTGTAAAGTAGGATCAAATGCTCCCTCCAGGACATTGTAAAGTGGGATCAAATGCTCCCTCCAGGACATTGTAAAGTAAGATCATATGCTCCCTCCAGGACTTTGTAAAGTAGGATCAAATACTCCCTCCAGGACATTGTAAAGTAGGATCAAATGTTCCCTCCAGGACATTGTAAAGTAGGATCAATTGCTCCCTCCAGGACTTTGTAAAGTAGGATCAAATGCTCCCTCCATGACATTGTAAAGTAGGATCAAATGCTCCCTCCAGGACATTGTAAAGTAGGATCAAATGCTCCCTCCAGGACATTGTTAAGTAGGATCAATTACTCCCTCCAGGACTTTGTAAAGTAGGATCAAATGCTCCCTCCAGGACTTTGTAAAGTAAGATCAAATGCTCCCTCCAGGACATTGTAAAGTAGGATCAAATGCTCCTTCCATGACTTTGTAAAGTAGGATCAAATGCTCCCTCCAGGACATTGTAAAGTAGGATCAAATGCTCCCTCCATGACTTTGTAAAGTAGGATCAAATGCTCCCTCCAGGACATTGTAAAGTAGGATCAAATGCTCCCTCCAGGACTTTGTAAAGTAGGATCAAATGCTCCCTTCAGATCATATTATAAATGCAGCAAATTCCATTTTGTACAGACAATAGAGAAATTTGTCCGTTAAATATCGCAGACTGTTTGGCCATATATAGCTTGAGTGTGCTGGGGTGAGGGGTTTGATGAGCGAAAACTTTATAGCCTAGCTATCATATTGCAACCATTTTAAGCTTATTTGCACATAATCCCAAGCAGAATCTCACGAGTAAATTCACAATGGTGGCCACCAGTCTGTTATTGAAATGTTGAGTTGTTTTCTTTACAATTTTGTTTTTTTCTTAGTCAAATTACATGAAACTATATAATCTCACATTGTGTCATTATTTTTTATTGATGTGGGGAAAATTGAATGAACTAAACAATCGAGATATAGGACCAAATACTCTACCAAAATTATGCCTTGTGACGTCATCAGAGTGTCCACCTTGAATATTTTTTAAAACATACTGGTAGAGCTTGATCCAGAGATAAATTTACTCATCATGTACAGCAACCCCTCTGACTTCGGCTCCGATCCAGCGCGGTGAAAAAGTAAAACCCGTTAGGATATTTTCATGGGCACAGTATTACGTGTGCCATGGTTCACTAGTGCAATAGAATATCAATACCCAAATAAAAAAAGTAAACCCACGTTAGGACAATATTCAATCCTATTCATATTTCAAGGAGTCCGCATACAAACAGAAAATCGTAACAGCAAAGTTATGTTAGATATTTCCTCTGTGTGTGTGGAATGGTAGGACATTCCCCGAGGTGCAGTTAGTGAGCTCATGAAGTTTCAATGCTGAAATAGAGTGCATGGGTCAGTCAATCTGGTGGATTTATTGTAGTAAGTCAACACGCCAAATTTAACGAAGTTGTTACGCCATTAAAATATGTGAGGCCTAGGCCTTTTGCTCCATCATCAGCTTCTTGAAAATTACCAAACGATCAAAATATTGAACAATACTACAAGCAATTCGCTGTGATTCGGTAGTTAGCACATTTAACGAATAACTGGTTGAGCCCTGACGTCACGTTTAATACACTTTTGTACTTTTGAAGGTAATTTTGGTTGCCGTGGTGGACGTCCAGATCAATGTTTTCAGTATGTCGCAGACAACAACGGAATAGACTCCAACGCCTCGTATCCTTACGAAGCCGTCGTAAGTACAATATGCAGCATTAACGGGGTACCTGCAGCTACATGTACATAACTCATTGAAAGTCCTTTTCAATCGTATATAAAACGCTTCATCTGACTCTATTTGTCCAACCAATGACATCGACCAGAACAAAAAAAAACATTTTAGCGCGTTTTATGCGAAACTGAGCAGTCATTGTCTATTTTACTTATCACAGTCTTGAGGAATATGTGGACGGTACGAATATATGGTCTGTATACATATATAGTGATTTGATTATATGGTTTGTATGAATATATCATCAGTATGAATATGTGGACGGTATGAATATATGGTCTGTATGAATATATGGTCGATATGAATATATGGTCTGTATGAATATCTGTTCGATATGAATATATGGTTGGTATGAATATACGGTTAGTATGAATATATGGTCAGTATGAATATATGGACGGTATGAATATATGGTCTGTATGAACATCTCGTCGGTATGAATTTATGGTTGGTATGAATATATGGTTTGTATGAAAATATAGTCGGGATGAATATATGGTCGGTATGAATATATGGTCGATATTAATATATGTCGGAATGAATATATGGTCGGTTGAACATATAGTCGGCATGAATATATGGCCGGTATGAATGTATAGTGATTTGATTATATGGACGGTATGAATATATGGTCAGTATGAATATATGTCAGTATGAATATATGGTCGGTATGAATATATGGTCATATGAATATATGTCAGTATGAATATATGTCGGTATGAATATATGGTCGGCATGAATATATGGTGATATGAATATATGTCAGTATGAATATATGGTCGGTATGAATATATGGCCGGTATGAATACATAGCGATATGATTATATGGACGGTGTGAATATATGGACAGTATTAATATATGTCGGTATAAATATATGGTGGTATGACGAAATGAACGGTATGAATATATGGTCGATATGAATATATGGTGGAATTACTATACCGGTATGAATAAATAGCGATATGATTATATGGACGGTATGAATATATCCACAGTATTAATATATGATCGGCATGTATATGTGGTATTACTATATGGACGATATGAATATATGATCGGTATGAAGATATAGTGATATGATTATATGGACAGCATGAATATATGGTCGGTATGAATATATGTCGGTATGAATATATGGTCGATATGGATATATGGACGGTATGAATATTTGGAGAGTATGGATATATGGTCGGTATGATTATATGCTCAGCATTAATGTATGGACGGTATGAATATATACTCGGTATGAATACGTGGACGGTATGAATATATGGTCGGTATGAATATATGCTCAGTAAGAATATATGGACAGTATGAATTTATAGTCGGTATGAATATATGTCGGTATAAACACATGGTCGATACGAATATATGATCAGTATGAATGCATGGTCTGTATGAATATATGGACGGTATGAATATATGGTCAGTGTGAATATATGGTCGATATGAATATACATTCGATGCTCGGTATGAATACATGGTCGATATGAATATATCACCAGTATGGATAAATGGTCGGTATGAATATATGGTCGGTATGAATATATGGCCAGTATGAATATATGGTCGGTATGAATATTTGGTCAGATAAATATTTGCTTTCGCTTGGCGGGCAACCACACTCCCCCGCTGTTGGTTTCTTGCTCCTAACTCCGGAATAACGAAAACTTGAGAACTCTCAAAAGCTTTGTATTTTATCATCTTGGGGTCATTTTTAACCTATTTGCATAAACGCCCAAGCAGAGGTAAATTCAAAATGGCGACCATGTGGGATATCAGAAAAAATGATGTTTTCGTCATTTTTATTCGAAATTTCTGATTTTCTGCAAGGAAAAGTGGGCAAGGGCTATTTTATTGCTCATGAGATTATTGTTTACCAATTTATGTCTTTGCAAGGAAAACACATCGATAAAAAATCGAAAAATCTTCCAAAAAATGCCTGTTTTTGCAAATGACGTCACTGTGACGTCATTATGCCAGCCATCTTGGATTATATTATATTTTATAGAAGAGCTTGACTCAAATATATAGTAAGAGGCAAATAATTAAAATCCATGGGGGATTTACATTTTCGTGAGTAAAACTTGTTCATTTCCTCATATTTATATACAATTGGTTTGCAAGTTAATAAATAATAATAATCGCACTCAGCATGTGTATTTTTACAACCAAGGTTACGAGAAACAAACAATTAATTAACAGTGGCCTCAGGGGAAGGGTCACTTTCCATCCAGGCTGCGGTACACCCCAAATCGTCCAGGCCAGATATGGTTAAAGATTCATTGTATTCAGAGTTTATTTTTAGGGTCAGAAATGTCCAGATGATGGGAAGCCATGCACAATTATGGTTAATTGTTTTGTGTCAGGATTAACCTTCACAGGTCTGGATGTGTGTGTGGGCGCAGGTAATATGGCTCCCCTACCAAACTTTCTGGGCTTTCTCCGGAACCACAAATAATTGAGAGCTGACACTCCGAGACTTTATAGTTTATCATGTTGGGGTCATTTTGAGCCTATTTGCAAATCCCCCCCGAGTAGAGGATCATGAGTAAATTCAAGATGGTGGTCACGTCGGGTATCAGGAAAATGATGTTTTAATCATTTTTCTTCAGAACTTCTGCTTATCCGCTGAGAAGAGTAGTGCAAAAACTGTTTAATTTCTCATCACATCAAAATTTACTAATTTATCACGCAGTTTTTGCGAAGAAATTGCATGAATGAAAATTCGAAAAATCAGATCGAAAAATCAACTAAAAAATGCCGTTTTTGAAAATAATGTCACTATGATGTCATCGAGGCCATCTTGGATTTGTTTGCATTTTCTGTTAGACTTTGGCCAGAGGGTATAGTGTGGTAAGTTTCAGATTCCTGGGTCTAGCTCAAGGTGTAAGAAAAGTAATTAGGGGGGAGGGCCTAAATGACCCCTCCCCAGGCCTGGACTAGTCCCAAAAAGCCCAGGCCATATAGAGTTAAAGGTCCGTTCATTCCCCTTAGTTGGAGACCATATTGTTGTATATGCAGGCTGGTGCATGCCGATTTAATCGGTCTGATGTGGTGGGCACGGATATCGGATACGCAGACATTCAAAGCGGGAGCGAGCTTGCTCTTCAACAGGCTGTGGCTGACATTGGACCAATCGCCAACGGCATCGACGCACGCCTCGATAGTTTCCGGGATTACAAATCCGGCGTGTACGACGACCCGAACTGTTTGACTTTCAACGTTGACCATGGTATGCTCGTCGTTGGATACGGCACCGACAAAACTTCCGGGAAGGAATACTGGCTGTTGAAAAATACGTAAGGTTCCTCAGTTTACCATTTTCCGTACAGCAATGATTGCAGGATATAGTAATAACCGTATTTTACGATTAGAGTAATTTACTCTAGCGCTTTACAGTAAAATATAGTACTGAATTCAGCGAGATTTCGCAGTGCAGGCTATGCATTTCACTCTCTCGGATATCTACGCAATCTACTACAACCGCGAAAGGTTAAGCCGTGTTCTATGTGGTGAGACATGAAAAACAAGACCAAACAACGATATCGCAATGAACATGTGTGAATTGCCCAGTATGGACCTGTCCACTGAGCCAGTATGGGCCTATGGGCTTATCCAGACCTCCGTGAACTTTCGAAAAATTTCACCGCTTAACTTCGAGACCCCTCCCATCGTGTTCTACGTGATGAGACGTGAAAAAAAAAAATCAAACAACGCATACCGCAATGAACATGTGTGAATTGACCTTTATGGACCTGTCCACTGAGCCAGTATGGGCCTATTGGGATTATTTAGACCTCCGTGAACTTTTGGAAAAATTTCACCGCTTAAATTCGAGACCCTCCCATCGTGGTCTACAGCCCGAGACGTGAAAAACAAGACCAAACATCCCATACCGCAATGAACATGTGTGAATTGCTCAACAACTGACAGACAATAAAATTAATCGCACTAGGATTCAAAGCGTTTGGATGGACAGTTTTTGTATTAGCGATTAGCTGGGGCTCTTTCCGAAATGTCGTGACTATTTATCAGTGCAGTGAAACATTATTATTATTAATTATATTTTTCCAACTCATTTACAAACAAACACAATAATGAATTTAGTGTTGAAAATTGGACGAGTCAATGGTTATCCCAGAATACGATCACTTTTTATTTGACAAAAAATATATCTTCATACACAATAATATAAAGGACAACATGGACAAAACAAAAATACATAAACACATAAACACTTAAATCAAGATCTTTTGGATAAATACACATTAATTTGAAAACATTATGTTCTTTGTTTTTGCGCCCGTCTAAACCAGTTTTACCTGAGCTGAATGCGTTTGTAGTTTACTATTAGGATACAAAATAGTTTTCTAGTATATGCGATTTTTTATTGAAAAAATACAATACGCTAATACAAATGTATTTGAATAATTAAGTTTTTGTGAAATCAGTTATCGACAGTTATTGTTTTTCCAGTTTCTGGTGAGCTTGCCCCAAAATATTGTGTTCGAACTTGTAGCCACATAGCACAATGGGCAACGAACATATTTTAGGTGATGTTAGCGGAATCGTCCCCACTCTCATGCTGGAGATTGCGAAACTAGCCGAATTACTTCAGTGTCATTTGAATGGAATTTCTTGTTCTCATTTATAGTACACCTTACACGAATGTAATTTTACCATCAAACGAATGGATTGTGAAAATGAGCAGAACCGCTCATTTCCTGTGTTAGATTTAGTTGACATTGATCTCCCGTGTTGTTCCTAACAGGTATGGTGCGGACTGGGGGATGGATGGTTATATAATGATCGCCAGGAACCACGGCAATCGGTGTGGTGTGGCGACATTGGCAAGCTACCCTCTCATTAGTTCCTGAGTGGACGAATACGGCATACCGAAGAGTATCACTCCCAGACAGCGATTGGTCAAACGTTAAAATGACGTCATGTTCACAGCAATGTTCTGATTGATCGGGCTGATTTCAATATCCTGGACTTCCAACACTTCCAACACTTCCAACAGCCTTTACGAATAATAATAAATAAGGAGTCACATGAGAAATTGTCTTTGTATTCATCCAAAAATTTATTGGAACTGAGTTAAATTGCAAGTTATTCGCTGTATGCGCACCAAGCAACTAATAACGATCTCACATGATGAGATTTCGAGGTTTGAATTTGTTTTCTGACCCGATTCTAGAAAATTGGTATAAATGTAACGAAAAGGTGTTCGATTTTGTCGAGGTTGTGAATGTATAAGACACATTCCTGTGAACAGTACAGCTGAATGAGACTTTCCAGGCGTGGATGTAAGGAACCTACTTGGAATTCACGCTTCTTCTCATTTAGCGATACCAGCTTACGAGATCAGAATATATCCGTATCCCTTAATATAGCAGTACCCAATGCGAAGTTAAAGTTGTCGACATGACAACCTGAACATCGCCTTTGACCGTGCGATGTTAAGGGTTGACAATGTCGATATCTTGTTACTGCTTTAAGTGTCGACATGACGGCCCTTAACATAACAAGGAATTATGATGATAAACTCTTTCTGTATCGATATCGTTCGTGACTTTTGTCACCGCTTTACTAGATTTGCCAATGGAATTCCGGACAAGTTAAAGAAGAATATTAGCAGAACTCACTTTGGTCTCAAGGATACCATACGTTGGAATCCATTCCTCGATTGTGAGCTACACACTGAAAACAGTTGTCCATGAATCCATCTTTGCAGCGCTCATTGCCTGAAAGATGAGAGAAGTTTAAAAACATTTTCAATTATCCTTCGAACTGTGGTAAATTAGTGACAACTCTTATGATCCCCACTCTTAAAAATGATAATGCTATGAATTGAGCTACTGTTCGTGTGGGAGCGGTGAACCAGAACATACCTCACATTGGAAAAAGAGAGGATTCTCGAAGCACTTCAATATCGGCGACTCGGGTAGATGGGGCTGCGAGGGTATAAAGATACGACCACTCGTGGTTCGATCAAGTTGTAAGTCTATGCTACATAACTATAACCAGAAGTCCATAATCCTATAGTTTTTTATGGACTTCTGCTATAACCTAATTCGGAAAGGGCTGTATGTCCCTTGTTCCATTATGGGCGTGTTGGTGCAGAGGACTTCCGGTAAGTATCAAAGGCCCTCGTGATTAATTTTAGTAATTAAATAACTTTCTAATGTACATATATTAGGATCCATCGGTTCATGTAGAAAATATAAACATAATAGGTTTTCAAACAGATATTTTGCAATAATTTATCATTCAAAATAATTGCCGGGTGCCTTTGGTGAAACCGAGACGACTACTTCCCGGAAGCAGCTTTTCATACTCTAACCTAAAGAGCGGCGGTTATTCAGAGCAGATCAGACACTTTCCGGAAAGGGTTATAATGCACTCGTCCCGTCATCAGTTTCGAAGCGGTCAGTCCAGATATGTTCTGGATATATCGTGAGACACGTGATTTTCAGATGCTCTGATGCTGACTGACTTCACTTGAATGCTGTCAAAAAAAAGGATTGAAATTCGCATCAACGCTGTGACAATCTGAAGAATGTCTCGAAATATGCCCGAATGTGATATTTTCAAAATTCTGATATTTTGCAAATACTCGAATATCTCAAAAGTGTACGATAGAATAAATTTGTTGTCGAGCCTCAACCCATATATACATGGGCAAGTTTTACATGACAGTTTTCCCATGACAAGGAAAAAGTGGTCGTGTAGAAAGAACATAGTGTCAACCTTCCCTCGTAAATTTCCACTTGTTCAAACGATGGACGTGTTAGCTTTTTTTGTTTTGACAATTGAAGAAGTGTGGTAACAAG
Source organism: Hanleya hanleyi (assembly GCA_036873755.1). Classification (NCBI taxonomy): domain Eukaryota; kingdom Metazoa; phylum Mollusca; class Polyplacophora; order Lepidopleurida; family Hanleyidae; genus Hanleya; species Hanleya hanleyi. Next base: position 44,334 of record JAVTVY010022205.1, read on the forward strand.
GAAACTTCGCCGAGTTGATAGCGAACATGATACATTGTCACATTTTTATGCGTGTGAGTCTTCTATGCCGCTCATCAACTTCCCATATTTACTCGCCAGGTGGACTTCTGTCGTTCATGACAATGATGGTCCCACGACGTGGAAAACTTGTTGCTTATCTACACGGACACTTCACTTATCCAGACTTGAAATACTTGCCCGTATATAACGGGCTTCAATTTGACGAAGGACACGTGCTGGATTAGATCCGCCTTCTGTCAGATACTTCTCTAAGGAAGTACATTCGGATCACCCCTTATATTATACTTACATAATTTGTAGGCATAATTCCCCAAGATTCCCGTATTAGAATGTTAAATTTCCCGTTGTTCTTCACCGATACATTGGACTTCTTGTGACTTCCACGTCCATGACTTGTAAGATAAGGTGGCGAATTGGCCACCATATCAACTGTTGCTGAGGTCACGTTCGCCGGTGAGGGGGCTTGGAAAATAGACCCCCCCCCCCTGCCGTCCTACCAAACTTTCTGCGCTATCTCCGGAACGGCGAAAAATTGAAAGCTGACACTCCGTGACTTTATAGTTCATCATATTGGTGTCATTGTGAGCCTGATGGGGAATTTCAAGATGGCGGCCGTGCGGAGTACCAGAAAAGTCATGTTTTCGTCATTTTTCTTCAAAATTTCTGCTTATCCGCGATGAAAAATTGACACAGCTATTTTATTTCACGTCAAATTTATATTTACTAATTTATCATGCAGGTTTTGCGGAAAATTACACAAATAAAAAAAAGTCGAAAAATCTGACCGAAAAATCGACCAAAAAATGCCGTTTTTGAAAATGACGTCACTGTGACGTCGTTAAAGTGGCCATCTTGGATTTTTGTTACATTTTCTGGTAGAGCTTGACCCCAGGTATAGTGTGACAACTTTCAGCCCTCTAGCTCAAGAGGTAAAAAAATAAACAGGTCATGATGCCATGTTATCGATGGTATTTCGTTATCAGTATTATTGGGATTGAGTTTTTAGAGGCTCCGAAACCGATACCGTGAGAAAGATAAAGTTCCTAACCAGCTTAGGGCATATCAGGCCAACCCGATAAAATTACTGTTGAGCAATACACTTACTACAGAAACAATGGACTAAACAGAAACAATTACTCCGCTCTCTGCGGTGATGTCACGGAGGAAGTAACCTCTTTGTGCTGACACTTGAATATTTGATCTGTTTATATTCGATTAAGAACATACTAGAAGATTCTTGCCAATAGCAACTGTATGTTGCATGTAAATACAACACAGTTTCACTTCAACAAATTATTTTGTTTGACTGGCCTGAGAAAAATCAGCGTGCCAGTGCGCAGTATATCTGTTTTGTTTGCCGTCCGCCTTTTAGGTCGGATGCGTTTTAGGGCGCAGTATGTATGGGCCGCTGGAGAAATGGACCATGGCCCATTCACTGAAATTTCATTCAGGTTTTGACCAATTCTTTAAGTTATAATTTTACTGAAATATCACCATACGTTCAGTGAAATTTCGTTCAGAATTGACAGTTTTTCGTGATATTTCAGCGTGATTGAACATTATAGATGTAATCATCCTCAAAATGGGCAAATTTGGCCAACTCACCTGTGCTGTTTTCAAAATCGAAGCATCTTAGTTTCACTTACATTGTGACATTAAAAGTTTGTTAACAAAGCCATGCATCGGGCTCTGTGTCGTCGTAACAGTATGCCCTAAGATTCATTTTTGATGATCATTTTCTCTTGCTTTCTTCTTAACTTTGGGCACCAGTTGAGTTTGAAGTGATCAAATATACTTCATTCTGTATCTGAGCCACTCTCACAGAATTTTCGGGCTGATTACATCTTTGACTGAAATTTTGCTGATATTTTACCAATAAAACTTACCTTTGCCAGCCCAACCACTCAAGCTTCTATCACACCTCCCCCTTCCCAAACAATCCCCCGGCTTGATTCGGAGCATGTGCAATGGCTCCAAGTAAATATGTCAATCTCTGGATCAGTTGTCATGCACGAATGTTGATTAATATAACAAATATTTTTTCATTAATAAATAAAAATAAATGTATATATATCCAAGTGTATATTCTCACGAGTTAACAATTTCATCGCTATGATGGATTTCAAGTACCACGTATTTGATTCATATGAAACATATTCATGGTCATTAACATGCCATGAAGTTATATGGTCATTAAGCAACATGGATGGTAATGGCAATTGAAATTGTAATTCATGGCCATTGATTACCAGTTAGCTGGGAGAAATATATTAATGGCCATTAGTCGTGAATCTTCAATGGGCATGAAATGCTTATCCATGCCCATAAACGCTCACTCAATATATCAACTTATCACATTATATCCTTCGCTCAAGATCTGCCAGAAAATGTAAAAAAAATCCAAGATGGCCGCTTTGATGACGTCACAGTGACGTCATTTTCAACAAAGCCGGCTTTTTGGGTGGATTTTTCGGTCAAATTTTTAGAATATTTTTATTCATGCAATTTCTCCCCAAAAACTGCATAATAAATTAGTACATATTAATCTGATATGAAATAAAATAGTTTTTGCCCACTTTTTGTCGCAGAAAATAAGAAATTTTGACGGAAAATGACGAAGACATCATTTTTCTGGTACCCCAGGTGGCCGCCATCTCGAATTTACTCAGGATACTTTGATGGGGAGTTTATTGAAATATGCTCAAAATGACCCAATTATGCATACTCTATAAAGTCATGGAATGTCAGCTCTCAATTTTAGGTCGTTCCGGTGATAGCACAGAAAGTTTAAGGGGGGATTTTTGCCCCCCCCCCCCCGGCCTGGTAGTGTTAAATCCTCTTAAATTCAGACTGGATTTACTCAGTATGGCTATTTCTTCTAAATATTCCGATGAAAAAACTGCTCCTTTTCCTGCTCTTGTAGGAGAATTTGGCAGTGAACAAATTATTTTTGATGCACAAATAAACAGCGCACAAATATACAGCATTTTGTAGTGTATATGGCAAAATCTTGTACGTAGAAATGTTCATTGTCCATATAAACTTTCTCTTAAAATGATGCAAGTTCAGTTTTGCCAACTGAATATATATATAGAACTACAATATTTGAAAGACATAAATGTATCATTATAATATTGTCTACTGGTGATGTATAACATAATAAATAATTCATCTTCAGTTAATAATAATAACTTTATTGCAAACTCAAGGTTAAATATTCAGACTACAAAACAAAAATGAAAGTGAAAGTGAAAGTCTCGTGGGAATGATTATTTGAGTAAATTTTAAAAGTTATTTAATGAATGGTAGACACAACATTCGACATGTTCAACCACATAGATATTAGTTTAAATACCCAAGAAAAAATGTTGTTGTGGAAAGTTGGAAAGGAAGGACAGCTTCAAAGTCAACCAACTATCCTAAAACATGGACACAGTATTGTCTGGAGAATTGTCAGACTTCCAATCGATGAAGCATATTCGTTGTTGTTGTTGTAAGAAATTGAAGCACAACTTGCCAAAACCTTTCATTTATGTTTATATCATGTAATCATAGAAAAAACAACCATTCACCTGTGCCAGAAACTGAGCGCACAGATTCATCCAGATTTACAATGAAATTCCTCCAAATTTGGAAACCTAAATGAACCTGGCTCGGTTTTGTGAGATCTTGGCCCCTTGAATTGCGGTTCGAAGTGCCGATATAAAATATTACGTACGAGAGAATTTGTTCAGTTATCGTAAAGTATATTATCTTGTCATATGCTCTGAGTATTTTCTAGGCTTTGGATTTAAGGGTTTAAGAATAACAACTTTTCGAAATAGTGGATTTGTGCAAAATCGACAGTTTTTAGGTGAAAACAGCACAAGTTTCTGTCTGTAAACACATGAAGCCAGTCCAGAAACAAACGTGGGTTTGAACAACAACAAACAATTGACAATGTCAATATTTCGGGGTTAAGTTGATCTTGGTTCTCGACTTGCTTCGTATGTATACGGAGCGAAATATGTGCTGTTTTCACCTAAAGATATCCGATTTGGCAAAAATCTACTACTTCAAGATGCTGTTATTTAAAAAAACGAAATAAGGCCCAGGGCCTAGAAAATACTCACAGCAAAACACAAGATAATACACTTTATGTTGAGAAATTTCTTTCGTACGTGATATTTCATTTTGGCACTCCAAACCTCACCTCACTGGGAGAATAATCTTTACTAAACCGCCCCAGCTCCTTTGCCAGTCAACAATTTGAGATTAGGAAGCAGCAGTGTGTCTCCAATCTAAGAGTCTATAGAGTTATAATCCTTGACATAGAATGGCCATTAAATTGAGGTAATATTCTAGTACCTTGTTCTACAGTCAAGAGTACAATTTTAGTGCGGTTGACACTAAAATATCTATTTTGATAGATAATAAACAAAATTTACAGGCAAAAATATTTTAATGACCCTTATTTGGTCATACTTGCTGATTTAATGGTCGTTATTTAAACAGACCGATACATGGAAATGACACCTGTTTGCACTAGTTTCGACAGATGATGGCCCTTTAATTGCCTATTTTGCATGACAAATGCAGTATAATATGAGATTTGAACATACCTCAGCGTTTCCTCTTGGTCATCCTTATAGACTTTTCCATATTTGGATTTGAACATACTCCACTCCTCATCCGATGATAGTACCAGTACACACTGTACTGTCACAACACAGAACAACGTCAGCGCTCTCATCTTCTATGTCGATTAGCGTGAAATATAGTAAAACTGAGAAAGAAACACTTTTTAAAAGCTCCAAGTGCCATTCATTCTGGGAAGTTAAACGTGTGTCGATCGCTGTCCTGAAATATATGCTTATTCTACCAGTCTAACGAAATAGCTGGATGCGAAAGGACCCCTGCATACGAAAACACATCTACGGGGATTTCTCTACTCTGCAATTCCTTATTGATCGTATTTAGTTCTTTGGTAATCTCGATGTTCAAGAAAACTGCAATTGAGCAGCCATATTTTAGAAGCCAGTTATCCAGTTCTGCTACATGTAAGGGTGCATTCCACACCTAAATGATGTGCGGTTAATAATAGACATGGGTTCGTGTCTTCTGCCTTAAATATATGTAAAATCTTTAACAAAACCCCTGTAAAAGTATATATTTTCAGAATGGGCACACTCATGCCATTATTCCAGGAGTCAAGTGAGCTATTGAAATTGAAAAGGAGAGACGTGCAGTCCTCCTTAAGCCTTCTTCAACTTTTCTGAAAAAACTCCATAAAATGTACGAAAATGTGTCAAATTGGACCCACCATCCAGAGAAAACAAACGAAATGATTTTCGTGTTAGACATGTGAACGTTTCTTCGTCCAACGGGCATTTTAAAAAGGCGAAAAAACAGGGGGTCGACCTACTCGTTTTTTGTAAAAAATTTATCGCCATAAAGGAATCATCATTTTCGTTTCCCGAAAAATTGAGGATTTTGGCCTGCCAGATATTCAATTCCGGATACGATTAACTCTGTAGTGGCGAGTAGATGCGATCGGCAATCAATTGTTATATCCTCGTTTGAAGAAATGGTTATGTTCAGCAAGGTGATACTATAGATATCAGTTAGTAGAAAGGGAAGAAGGATTACCATGCTGTCAAAAACAGGAAACCTTCCTTATTATGAAATTAGGGGAGGGGCCACCTCGTGCGAAACCGTGGCAAGCGTGGAGTGCACCCTAAGGGATATCATTCATAGGATGTTTCTATGTTTATATACATACTGAGAGAAAAATACAGATCACTTCAGGCTATTTATACAGATGGTTCTAAAAATTATGGGAAAATAGCATGTGCTACTTACTATCTTTACTAATTTCAAATCCCAAACCCCTCGACTACCAGGTAAAAGTTCGATATTCACTACAGAAGCAAAAGCTCTATTGTCGGCTTGAGAAGGTATTGGGTCCACTAAAAGGTAAAAAAAATGTCATACTCTCAGATTCATTGTCATGCCTTCAAACGATTAAAAGTCGAACTTCAACTCATCCCATCATTTTGAATATTCTACAATTATCTGACTGTGGATTTGATCAACAGAATGATATTGTGTTTTGTTGGTTGCCTAGCCACGTTAGCATAAAAGGTAATACTGAAGCTGATAAAATGGCTTGGGCAGCCCTAGATAATGAGGTTGATCCTGTTAGAATCCCATAGAGTGATTTCAGACCATCTATCTGTGCTTATATGAGAAAGCTGTTTCAGTCTTTGTGGGACGATGTGGATAATAACAAATTTCACGAGTTCAAAAAAACAGTAGGCTAAAGTCATCTGAACAGCCGGAAAGGTTTCGATCAAGCCATGATCAGGCGATGTAGATAGAATCGGCCATACACGATTAACTCACGAACATTTACTAAAAAAGAGCCAGTGCCAAAGTGTATTCCATGCCACAAAGATCTCACAGTGGAACATATTTCTATCGAGTGTATAGATTTTAAGATTGTAAGAGATACTTTTCCTCGAGCAGCTACTTTAGAAGATCTTTTAGTCAGGTAAAAAAAGAATGTATTGTAGGTTATTTGAGAGAAAACGGTTTGTTGTATAAATTTTAGTGTAAGTACATTGTACTTGTATGTAATGCGTTGGATTACTAAGTTGTTAACTTGAATACTTAGAATTTTGTTTGGTCGTCGCTATATAGCTGAAATATTGCTGAACTGTTCATTTCACGTTGATAATATCTATATGAAATTTGGCAACACGAAAGTAACAAGGTATAGTTATTCCATGTGCACTAATTGCGCACACATTTAGCAGACCTATATCCCCTCTCTTATGAACATAAATGACTACTATGCAGGAGTTATTAAAACTGGCGTGTCTGTCAAAGGATTAATAACGAGATACAAATTTTGAAATAGGAAATTATTTACTCCTTATAATGAGATATTAACTAATAATAGCTACACAAGTCGTAAAAACGAGACCCCAATATCGTTTTGATGAGAAACACCATTTATAACTAGATACTTCGTATTTAGTTAAAACGAGTTGATATTTCATCATAATGAGTTAGTATTGGATTATAACGAATTAGTATCTCGATATAACGGATAGTATTTCATCGCTGGCTAGGATGTACAAAGCCGTAAAAGGGATATGGACAATTTTTGCTCCAATTTCATTGGTCAATTAAGTCGTTATATCGAAATAATAAGTCGTTATAAAAAAAAAATTCCATGTCCCTTTCACGGCTCAGTAAGAATGAGTTTGTATCTTGTCAGAACAACTTTTATCTCGTTATGCCGAGTTAGTATCTCGTTATGCCGAGTTAGTATCTCGTTATGCCGAGTTAGTATCTCGTTATGCCGAGTTAGTATCTCGTTATGCCGAGTTAGTATCTCGTTATGACGTGTTAGTGTCTCTTTATGACGAGTTAGTGTCTCTTGTTGAAGATTTAGTATCTTTCTATATAGATGTTATACATGGTATAAAATATTGAAACTATATTTTCAATATGCATTCGTAAGATTGGCCGGTTGCCTGACTATGATCCACCGAGTCCCTTTCTCGCCGCGAGTGCAGAGACAGACAGACGGACGTACACACATGAGGACATATCTCGTTATCCCAGTTTTGAGCAAAGATTAGCGTTGTAAGTTTGAAGTTGTTTACTTCGAGTCGATCAATAAGTTGAACTGCAGGGCAAGTAAATAAACAGACCCGTTTTCACGTTGTGTTGATATACGCCCCTCTCAAGCATGTTGACGCACTTACGAACATATTTGTTGACTTTCTACTAGTGCGTTAACCATGCTGGAGATACACCCTAACAGGTCAAGTACATATATCTGTGAAGATTGATAACGGTTTATATGGTTTAATATGATCATCCTTTAAACCTATCTGGCCTGGAGGGTGGGTTAGGGTGAGATGAGAGTGGGAGGTATGTTCCTATGCGATCTGGCTAGGCTTTTGCAGAGGGGGACTGGACGGCGCGTACCCACCTAAATACTGTTCTAACCACATGAGCAACAGAGATGAAACTTTCCACAGTATCTCTACCACGAAGTACAATTGTGCAAAAGCAGTTTTGGTCCATTTAATATTTATGCATTTCGCTACACAACAGAAATGTATGGCAAGCCAAAGTGCTTTTTATTCCGAATTTCCGATATCGGGAATTCAATTCCCGATATCGGAAATTCTAATTTCCGATATCGGAAATTGCAATTCCCGATATCGGAAATAGAATTTCCGATATCGGGAATTAGAATTTCCGATATCGGAAATTCAGTGACAATTTTCGATATCGGAAATAGAATTTCCCATATCGGGAATTCAATTTCCGATATCGGGAATTCAATTTCCGATATCGGGAATTCAATTTCCGTTATCGGAAATAGAATTTCCCATATCGGAAATTGTCACCGAATTTCCGATATCGGAAATGAAAGCCTGAAAGCTTTACAAAACCTAGGGGTGCATTCCACACCTAAATCTGAATCTGAATCTGAAACCTAAATGATGTGCGGCTAAAAACAGGCATGGGTTCGGATCTTCGACCATAAATAGATGTAAAATCTTTAACAAAAACCTTGTAAACGTATATATTTTCTAAATGGGCACACTCGTGCCATTATTTCAGGGGACTTGTGAGCTATTGAAATTGAAAAGGAAAGACGTGCAATCCTCCTTAGCCCTTCTTCAACTCTTCTGAAAAACATGAAATGATTTTCTTTTTATGTATGTTAAAGTGTTTCCCGTCCAAAGGACAATTTAATATGGCGAAAAAAATAGGGGGTCGACCTACTCGTTTTTTGTAAATTTTATCGCCATAGAGGAATCATGATTTTCGCTTCCAGAAAAAGTGCGGATTTTGGTCCTCCAGATATTCAATTCCGGACACGATTAACTCTGTAGTGGCGAGTGGGTGCGATCAACAAGCAATTGTTATATCCTCGTTTGGAGAAATGGTTACGTCCAGAAGGGTGATACTATAGATATCAGTTAGTAGATAGGTAAGAAGAATTACCTTGCTGTCAGAATCGGGCGATCTTCCTTATTATAAAATTAGGGAGGGACCACTTTGTACGAAACCGTGGCAAGTGTGGAGTGCACCCTAGAGTTGCAATTCCCGATATCGGAAATTCAATGACAATTTCCGATATCGGGAATTGCATTTCCGATATCGGAAATTGAATTTCCGATATCGGGAATTGAATTTCCGATATCGAGAATTGAATTTCCGATATCGGGAATTCAATTTCCGATATCGGGAATTCAATTTCCGATATCGGGAATTCAATTTCCGATATCGGGAATTGTCTCCGAATTTCCGATATCGGAAATTGCAATTCCCGATATCGGAAATTCAATTTCCGATATCGAAAATTCTAATTTCCGATATCGGGAATTGCAATTTCCGTTATCGGAAATTGAATTTCCGATATCGAGAATTCAATTTTCGATATCGGAAATTGAAGGTCATGAATTTCCGATATCGGAAATTTTAATTCCGATATCGGGAATTCAATTCCCGATATCGGAATTTCTCGAATAAAAAGCACTTTGGCTTGCCATAGAAATGCATCATGAAATAGAATATACTTATATGTGATAAAAGAAAAATGGAACTTTTACACATAATATCAAACACATTTGAATATTACCCATGATGCGATACTCGGAGTGGTATGTAAGTGAGCTCAAAAATATCCCAATATGATACGGTATAATGTCACAGAGTGTCAGCTCTCAGTGTTTTGTCATTTGGCAGATGGGGTAAACAGTTTCGTAGGGTAAGGGTAATAATAGGGATTCGTTGGGTGAGACGTACGTCGTTGAAGGCGGAACATTTTTTTCGATGGAGGCGTATGCGCCCGCTTTGATTCGACACTATTCCGTTCTGGGCACTTCTGGTGGTCGCCCCAGTGTACTTTGACGTTTATTCGAGATGAGCACCCACGTGAGATGATTTACCGTGTAGTCAGTAAATATGTAGAGAATATTTCGTGGGTTTCAACGTTCAAAAACATTTTCTCCCAGAGAGAATACGTTCTAGGATGTCATTCAAGCATCTGTCAGAAGCTCTGGGCCCAGCTTGGACTATGCCAAGCAGGTTCATTTTTTCTATTACTTGGCCAACTACTCTAGATCCAATAAAAAATAGTTTTCAGACTGACGAAAATGTTTACGCCTGCAAAATCTGCCCTGACAATAACTAATGTCCAATTAAATACTCCATTTAAATTCCACCGCCCATAATGTTTTGAATATATTTCTTATTTTTCTACTCAGACAAACTGGAATTTGTTTCTCCCGATAGTTTCTACCGGTTTTAATCATGATAGGACCAGTTACGAAGACAAACTCTATGTTAGCCCTATCTAGCCTGTGCTTTATGGGACCTGCCCAGGCCTGAGGAGGGGCCATTTTTCTTACCCCACGAGCTAAGGGGCTGAAACTTCCCATACTATACCTTTGAGTCAAACTCTATCAGAAAATGTAAAAAAAAAAAATCAAAGACAGCCACTTTGATCACGTCACAGTGAGGTCATTTTCAAAAGCGACATGTTTTGGTTGATTTTTCGGCCAGATTTTTCGAATTTTTCATTTATGCAATTTCTCCACTGCGTGATAAATCAGTAAATATTAATGTGATGTGAAATAAAATAGTTCCTGCACAATTTTCATCGTGGAAAAGCAGAAATTCCAAAGAAAAATGTTGAAAACATCACTTTTCTGGTACCTCAGGTGGCGAACATGGGCGAGCATCCCACAACAGGACCAGTTCCCAAGGCAAAGTCTGCGTTAAAATTTTTGGGATCCAATGAACTATTTGTTTAGACACCTGACAGAATAGATGGATTTCTTTGATCTAATGGCATTGAGAGACATAGTAATTCCTCATACAACGCCAGCATAAAAGCGCTAGCATTCAGGCTTCTGTAATGACACCCATTCTTGCAAACTCACCTTGTAAGTCCTTCTTTCCATTTATAGCAAAAATACCAGAACATAATGTCAAAAATTTCTCGCCCATGTCGAAGTTGTATCACATGGCAAGACACTGTTATAATTGATACGTTGCAAACAGCCGAACGCCAAAGATATGATGGACAATTCTCAGAAAATCTGTTTACTTCAATGCTTATGATGCTTGTGTTGAAGGAAGTTCCAATGTTCGGTAACAAACGGGGTTGCGAGCTCTTGCCAGGATAGAACATACCCAAGTTCATATACAAATATTCTTCCAAAGCTGAAGGACAGAATTGAGAAACCCTGGAGGAATCAAGATACTGGGTTTTTAATAATGCAGGTCACCTGTAGAGTCCAGATCCCAAAAATTATGCAAAAACCCGGCCCCTCAAAATCCAGGCAAACAGTTCCAGCCAGTCTAGTGTGTCAGAGGCAACCTGCCACTCATTCACATTTCAAAGACATATTTAAACTGCACTTGAGGCAATGAATTTGACTGACATGTCTGGCCAGTATAGATGAATATTTATTAGTATTAGCAAGCCGTGTGTCGATAAGATTTCTAAAGAAGAAGATTCACGTGGGGATAAGGGGCGTATAAAGATCACCTGATCACACAGCATGTGTATATGTGCATAACATCAAATTAGCTCACAGACAGACTACATTGTGTGAGTATATGAATCTTTTTTCATACGAGCAGGTTTGAATGTGCAGTAATTTAATGTACTCTCTATTATAACAGCAGCTGATTTGGCATTTTATAGTCCCACTATTCTGCAATATATTAAATTGTGATGTTCTATTGGGTAAAACTTAAAGGGAAATCTGCTTTATTTGCGTTAATCATATTAAATTGCGATGTTCTATTGGTTGAAACTTTACGGGAAATCCGCTTTATTTGCATTAACCCCTACACCCGCACCCCCCTGGTACTGGCACTTTTCTAGTACCGTACATGGCCGCCATCTTAAATTTACCCAAGATCCTCTGCTCAGTGGGTTACGCAAATGGGCTCAAAATGACCCAACTATGATAAGTTTCAAAGTCACGGAGTGTCAACTATCATTTGTTTGTAGTTCCGAAGAAAGCGCAGAATGGTTGGGGGGGGGGGGGGCATAATGATCATTGTCTAGTTTGATTTAGCTGAGCAAAGCTCACTACAGTTTGCATTACTGGTTTAACAATCAACAACAAGGAAACTCGTTGAGTACGAAAACGCTTTCGTACCGGATTCTATCCAGGAAGTACCCGGTCAATGACGTATTTCGTGATACGCTGTCAATACCCAATTCAACAAGTAGCAAATCAATGACTTCTTTCGTGTTACGTCATCTGACCCAATCCAGGCAGTAGCCAGTCGATGACGTCTTTTATGTTACGTTATGAGGACCCAATCCAAATAGTAACCGATCATTGACGTTTTTCGTATTACGACGACATCACCCTATCCAAGCACTTCGTACACTTTAGATTTGCCCTACCTTTTAACCCAGGAGAATATTTTGAACTGCCGATAACTGACATAATTTTAGACCTAGGTACTATATTTTCCCAGTATTCATAGAAAGTGTTATTATGCTTAGAATAATTTATAGTTTGGCAAATATTACATAGAAATTTACCAGCTGTCGCCAGTTCAAATCAGTCTCCTGGCTTCATCGTCCCAGCTCACATTTTCTTCACCCAGCTGCGCAGATCGAACTGCGGTAGCGTTGAATATAAGCCGTATAGAGTACGATGCCTGAGTTTGAAGTTAAGACAAAGTGAAAGTATACCAACCATTGGCGAATCAGGTGAAGTCACGGGTCACTCATCTTAGCTTGCTAAGGGCATTTCATGTTTCACTTAACACTACCCTTAGGTTATCGCTGTGATTCGGCATGTATTTCACGCGGCGCCATCTATCTAGAGGGAGATAATCCAGTTCGAAAGTTGTTCCCAAAGCATGAGGTCAAATGTCGGCCCCATTTAAACGAGCCAATGAAATTATCTGTAATCAAATATTTCTCAGACGTGCAGACGTGTCAGTTTCACGAGGCGCAAGACTGGGGGAGTCTACGCGAGACCAAAACGACGTTGTGCGAATTAGCTATTTTATTTCTCACTCTAGTGGAGCATGCTTCTTTGTTTATCTTAAGAAAAACTATATTAAAACGGCCTAACATATTTGAAAACAAAATAAAATCGGCGGCAGACCACAGGAAAATGATATGCTTTTTATTTTGTGATGGGGGCACTTCGAAGCCCACCATGGGATCATTTCAATCGATCGCTTTCTGGAGGTGTGTCTTCGTTGTATGAATGTGATTGCACCGATGTCGGATGTAACGGGACCAGTTCGGAAACGCCCTATTACACTCAGATAGCACCCGTTACCGCATGGCTACGAGCAGAAGTTTCTACGTATGATCGTGCCATGCGTTCGGAGGATGGGGTCACTGCACAGACAGGCTCTTCTTTGTTCTCTCAGTAGTGTGTAAAAGGTGGATAAGCCGATCTGACAGGTTGTCAATGATCCTTCGTAGAAAATAACCAGCTCACTGAACTGATATATGGCGGCAAGCACTCGACACGGTCTCGGATAATGTAGGGCATTAGTACCTCGTTTCGCACTGCTAGGAATCCATATTGGCATCCATGTTGAAAGCACAGTATCACGCCGAATCTCAGAACGGCGCATGTCAGCTGTATGACTTCCGTTACCATGGAGATCAGCTCGCGAAGGAAAACCAGGAGAAACATGTCAAATTAGAAGAGATCCTTCGCGGGTAGAATCAAGGGAATATCTATTTCATTTGGATATATATTTTTATCTTCTGATAAGGGAGAAATACGACAAGGACTATGTGAGCGGAAACACATCCTTTAGCATGTGATGTGCCTGACGTGCGGCGGAACACGGTTTACAGCGGAGAGCTGTAAAATCCTTACACCATTAAGGGGGAGGGGGGGGGGGTCCAGTTTCCAACACCAAGTGAAAAATTCCAATTCCAGGTAAAACACAGTAAACACAGGTTTTACATGTACTTATCTCCAAAACACAAATACAACCCCAAAGTTGGTTTCTTGTCCTGCAATATGTGTAGTTTGAAGCATGAAAAATATCACCTTCATAGTCAAAACTACGAAACAAATTCCTGGTAAAATATAATACATAATACAATGTAAAATATATAGAAAGATGTCTCAACACTTCATTGAGGTCCGACGAGTAGTTAAAATGACTTAGTATCAACAAATAAATTACAATTTTCATGCAAAGACCTACCACCCGTCTGACTGCAATTTGCAAATACAATCCCAACAATTGTGAAGAAAGTACCGCTGACCTCTGTCACATTCATTTTTGCATTGAGTAAAAAGGTGATGTATCATTACACCTATACTATGAAACTTCATCACCTCAGAGAAATGTAGTTCTTCACACATGGCCGGTATGGCCGAGTCCGGTATGACCTCCTCACATGTATGGGATGTTGTGTTTACAAATTGCAGTCAGACGGGTGGTTGGACTTGAAATGAAAATTGTACGGTGTTTGTTTATACTAAGCCAATTCAACTGCTCGTCGGACCTCAATGAATCTTCCTATATATTTTACATTGTATTTTGTGGTCTAATCCCCTGAAAATTGCTTCGTAGATTTGACTATGAAAGTGATATATTTCGTGCTTCAATTTTTACAGGACAAGAAGCCAAATTTGGGGCAGTATTTGTATTATACATTCTAAGGAAGGTTGGGATGAGTAACAGTTCAGGTTTTACTGTGTTCTGGTGAGAGACCTGGAATTGGGCTTTTTAACTTGGTGTTGGAAACTGGACCTCCCCCTCCCCCTTAATGCGCGAGGTACTGTGACTTCGACGGAATAGGCCGAGCAGTCGAGAATAAGCCGCAAGCTAACGTCTCATATCCCAGCAAACAATAGCTCTTTAGTTTCGGAAGCTGGCTGATCTGTGCTCGCACTAAACTCCTTTCTCGAGATGAGGTAATGAACCTGTAACCCTCCAAGTTCGTTTATATATGATCTCGTTTTGGATCCGAAATATATCGAGTTGCGTGTAATGGCTGGTAAATTGATTCACGTTACTGTAAAAATATAGCAGACTCGTCGACGCTCATGTGACATTGGAACTGCTGTGCAGACTCACGGGGTAATTTGGTCAAAGATAAACAGCGCACATGGTCTGGTCAATGGTCACCGGCAACGAGTTCCGACAGTGGATTATCTCATCACCTTGGGTTGTTAGCTGGGTACGGTACAGCTTTGAATAATTTCGCCTTGATGATCCTTTTGATTTCTTATGATCACAAAGTTGGCTATAACTATAATTTTGATGCAAAGATCATATAAGTTATCGATAAAATATCTGTGTTTTCACTGAATAGAGTTGTTTACTTTTATTTGATCTAGACGATGTGGAAGTTCGCTTTATGCTGTGTTGTCGTTATACATTGTGTCTGGGCTCAGACATTAGACGATGAGTGGAAGGCGTTTAAAATTGAATATGGGAAAGTTTATAAGAATGTCCGAGAAGAGACTCTGAGGTATGTACAAGCATTTCAATATTGAATAGAAGGATTCTTCACACCACAATCAGAAGGGAGCTATATATCTGTGTGAGTGTGGACAGAATTACACAAGACCCACCCATCCAACACCATGCAAGTGTAATCCTGAAAATGTTGGACATTAACCATACCAGGTTTGGGCGACGTGGGACCACCAAGATGGCTGGGTCATTCTCACGGAAAGGCGCAATTCGTGTCACTCGACCCAAATTTTCTTCTAACCAGTCTTACGGCTGAAAAAATTCAGATTGTTCGTAGTATTCATTTAGTAGAGTACGAATAACTCATTGCAAGCACTCTCCCGATTGATTTTTTTAGGTAAATTTTCACCAGAACCCTCAATTTCGGGTAAAATAGACCTGTAACTGGCTGTAGTGACCTACTTGATACCACGATAAAGTTGCCAAAAATTCTTGTGTTCTATATTATTCTACCTTTTTGGCAACCAGCCGCATCTGTTCTTTCAATATATGAATATATTTTTTACAATGGTAGATTATCTTGTGAAAATGGCATGGGCAAAGGTCTGTAACTGGTTTTCGGGTCATTGGTGTTACTGTAACTGAAATCGGAGCCAACATGAATTGCAGGCAAGCACCTAAAAGGTGCGTGGACCCCTCAGCCTGTTTTTTTTTAGTCAAGTAGGATCAGGGCTGCATCTAGAGCCAGTTTAGTTTTGGAAAACATATGGGCACCCAAAACACAAATGAAACAAAAAAACGAAAGTGTTGTTTTTGTTCAATTTGAAAAGATTTCTGAAGGAAATACTCCTAGAAAAAGCTTCTGGAAGCCTCAATATCGATCCGATTGCATAGCTGGGTATTGAATTTCATGTTAATAAACCTCTGTTTTGTGATTGATCACAGGCTCTTTGCGCCGAAATTCACTTAAAAAAATTGGACCCTCAATAATGAATTACGAAAAGGAACTGGGAGTTTGGGATCGGAACCTGCAAAAAATCCCTGGATACCGTATATAACAGACTTCGGTTTCACGTGAGTGATGTGCTGGGATTACAGCATGCAAGGAAGTGTAGCTTTATCAGTGGCAATTTATGCATTGCACAAGTGTGATAACAAGTAAACACACTTATTGACACAGGCCAACCCTTATCATTATTTGGGGGGGGGGGGAGCTCCAGGTATGCAAACTGATTCAAAATTGCACACAGTCAGGCTAAAAATGGGCTCTCCTAATCACTCGTTTTACATAATTTCCAAGGTACAGTAACATGTTTGGTGACAAAAATTGAAGCATTATGTTGTACCAGTTAAATGTGTGGACACAAATATGGTTCATGCAAAAGTTTTAGAATAAATCATATGATGTAGAATAGAATGATTTAATAGCAAAATTTAAGAAAAATGTTGTCCTTCATTCAATAATAATCATGAATGGACCAGGCTTTCTTGTATCAGGGAACCTTCAAAATTCACAACGAAACATGCAACCAAGGGTTCCCGATGGGCATAGATAACAGTGCAAAAGCTAAGCCATCAATAAATTAAAAAATTTTAAAAAATAAAAAATCATGAAATTATCATAGCCATCTGAAAATCTAATCATTTCATCTGTCAACATTCAGGAAGCTCTCACCAAAGTTTGGTCAGGCCCGACTTGATAGATCTGCAGACATTCAGCGGACAAGAACATGTTGACGGGCATAGATAACAGTGCAGAAGCTAAGCCATCAATAAATAATAATTTTTTTTTTAAAAATCATGACATCATCATAGCCATCTGAAAATCTAATCATTTCATCTGTCAACATTCAGGAAGCTCTCACCAAAGTTTGGTCATACCCGACTTCATAGATCTGCAGATATTCAGCGGACAAGAACATGTTGATGGGCATAGATAACAGTGCAAAAGCTACGCCATCAATAAATAATAACAAAAATAATTAAAAATCATGACATCATCATAGCCATCTGAAAATCTAATCATTTCATCTGTCAACATTCAGGAAGCTCTCACCAAAGTTTGGTCAGGCCCGACTTCATAGATCTGAAGATATTTAGCGGACAAGAAAATGTTGACGGACGGACGCTAGGACGGACGGACGTACGTACATGGCAACGACAAGACCCCACAGCCCTATGGGCTGAGGGGTAAAAAGCGAACGCTTAAATTAGAAACAAAGATTTGCCACCAGGCGGCTTCTTTTCCAAGCGCGGGTAAACTTGAGATTCCATAAGAAGTGTTTTATGAAACTCTTTTCAGTATTTCAGTCATTTCTAGCTCCAAATTTTCAGCGTACGTTTATTACCGGTCATTGGTGTTACGTGTCAGGATCAACATGTAGTGGCTCCCGAGTAAAAATATTAACTGGTAACAAAGAAATGTGCGCATGAATTACAAAATCATTGTTCTTGGACCGTCACGACAATATACGAGGGAGCAACAATGAATTCCTTCCAAAATGTCAGTGGTGTTACCTGTCAGTGGTGTTACTATTTTTAGGGTAACACCATTGACAATTATGATGATTTTGCTCCAAATTTCAGTACAACTTGAATTTACCTTTCTTCCAAATAATACTAAGTTAAGGAGTCTTGTCATATACGTGTTTTGCCCCTAGATCGCTTTCACTCACGGCTACATTTTTGCCTCTATGAACAAATTGGTCACTGTTGTTACACGAGGTCAATGGTGTTACTCGAGGTCACTGGTGTTACCGGGTTGTCACTGGTGTTACATTTCAGTTAGATAACTATTTGAAGAAGAAGAAGCAGTTTTATCAGAAGGCTTTCCATATACCTGTTTTGTCCCTAAATATTCTTCACTTGCAATTGCATTTTTGCGTCTATGAACAAATTAATCAGTGGTACGTGTTACACGAGGTCAGTGGTGTTACCGGATTGTCAGTGGTGTTACGGATGCAAGAATGGTCTTGAAATTCAGAAACACTTGTTTAAGTTGTCCCATATTTTGAAAAAGAAACAAACTCGATTAGTTTAAAGTCAGCATCAAGAATAAATAGGTTTTATTATACAGAATCTACATGAATAGTTGATACATGCGGTCCAATTGGCTGATTTTGGTGAGCTAAGCAGCATAATTAAGAAAATAAAAAGAAACTTGTTTTCCTAACTTCAATATTTTTTCATCATTAGTCATAGTTACATGCAATCTATTGCCTAGCATGTGTATATCTTCCTATTTCTGTTCTCTTAGTGCCCAATATACTGATCATTCCTGTGTAACACCACTGACATTATTGAAGACAACTCCACCGTTAAGTGTTACGAAAAGTTTATTGTTCGGAATGTCTGCATTTATTGTATGCATTATAAAGAGTTTTGTCAATGGGGAATCTGTTGAAATCAAATTCTGTAGTCATTGGTGATGTTGATTTTGACATATTTCCCCAAGTGAAATTGTGCCTTTCTGTAAGAATGACCCGGCTACCATGATCACGTCACAGTGCAACCTCGCCACCAGGGGTCGCTCTCCGCTGGACAATTGGCCGCTCCGACGAACCCCTGGGACGACGGTCGCTAAAAATTGGTCCCATAATACATTGAGAAATTCTTTCACGTGGCCCCTTCCGGTTCCATTGGAACATATCCTATTCTTTATAGAACGTCAGTCATGTGTCATTTTCATGGCCAGTGTCATAACGTCATGACGTCAGAATAAAAAAATGTTTCGCAAGAATGCATAAAGAATTCTAGTAGGCTACGTCATCTTTCAGACGCGCTCGTAACATTCATGACGTCGGGACGTCGGCTTGATCCCCACAGATACGCTCTCGTTATGTTCTAAATTCTAGGGTTTTGTATTCTATCCAATGACCGATCGTACTGCCGAGCGCCCTCCCAGAGCATAGTAGGGAGGAAAGGACCGGATAGCTCTGGTTTCGAGATTGGTCACAGTGACGTCATCTTTTCGGTAGCCATTTTTCAGTTACCGTTGGATCGATTTTCCGATTTTTTTTCCTCCATATTTTCACTCAAAAATTATTTAATATAATCACGTAATCAATTAAAATAAATCATTCTACTCCAGTTTAGGCAAGCAAAATGCGAAAAAAAGGACAGAAAAGGCCAAAAACATGACTTACTGAGGATATCACTTGGCTTCCATTTTGAATTTTCCCATAATCCTTCGCACCTCGGATTACGCAAATAGTCTCTAAATGACGGTTTCTGTTAGTGGCTTTCAGAAGTCGGGAAGTAGATAAATATACAAAATCTATATATTCTAAATTTGTTTATTTATCTCTAAACGACGTCAATAAGATTCACGTAAAAGTCAGAAAGTTTCGGCTCTCTTGTTCTCTTCTTTCACAGCTGCGCTGAATAGTTCGACACAGAGGCCATAACCCCCACCCCCAGGGCAGGTATAGGGTTAATCCACGTTGCAAATAAAATTGCCATTGGCTAGCTGAAAATATCCTGGTGGAACATATGTCTCATGACTTCGTCAAGTGCATGAGATCTTGAAACTACAGAAAGTCATCCGCGATGCTGAAATTAGTATTTTGGTATCACAATTCATCGTTTCAACTTACTTAATTTAATTAATTAAATATTTAATTTTAACTGAATGTTCGGATACCACCAATTAGCTTTTGTATAATATGTTGATCTGCTAAGGAATATTTGCCCGAAAGTTACATCTAAACTCTTATTGTTGCTGTAACAATGATGAAAATGGGACACTTATATTCGAAAGTTCGTGGTGATAATGTAGACCTTGAATATAAAGCGCTGATGAAGTTACTGCAAGGAAGATGGGCTGGCGCTCTCCTTGTCCAAACTATTATTTCGAATAAAGCATCATGATTAATTCTTGTCATTCATATGAAACAAGATATGAATTAGTCTTTGTCCTACACGTGCCCTCTATGCACTGATCAATGCGAGATATCTTCACGAAATGTTGCGGATTTTTCCTTATGTTTGGACGAGAAGTAGTTATGAAAAGGTGATCTTTAGTCATATTGAACTATGACCTTTGTCGCCTTATCGTAACATTTACTTTAGTACACCACGAATGGATTATGGTGTGTGTATATATAGTATAGTCTCCATATGGGGCCTTTACTTTCTGTGATATCTATGTATTAGTACACGTGCATTCATGATCCTAGATATCTGGATATAAGTGGTACTTTCCTGTTTGATTTGATGATAAGAGCAAAGTACTTAACATTTTCACACTTTTTATTTCGTTCTGTAATATTTAAACCTGTTGCTTGCACATTATTCAGAGAATAAAGAACCATGACTTCAGCTGATCAGCTTCTAGTTCATACAATTTCACTTTGCCCTATGTTTTATCCAAGGAGAATATTTTCGAACTGGTGATAACTGATATAAAAATACATATGCTCTACATTTCTCCAGTATTCAAAGAATGTGTCATTATGCTTAGAATAATGTATAATTTGGCAAATATTACATGATAGTATGCCAGCTATCACCAGTTCAAAATATTCTCCTGGGATAAAAGTGAAGTGAAGTTACACGGACCAGTAGCTGAAGTCACCAGTTACTGCACAGAGAGGCTCTTCGCTGTTCTCTCAATAGTTTGCAAAAGGCAGATTGCATGACCAAGTGTGGAAGTTGAATCTTTTACTCCATCCGTTTAGTAGCATCTGATAATTTGTAATTAGTTTTTTTTTGTATGGAAAGCTAACACAGGGTGTTTACATATGATCCGTTACCATTCAAGAAGACGTCTTGTAATTTTTTTATTAAATGCCATGACTATATCAAAGCAAAAATGAACATTGTATGAAATGTGAGGTTGTTTGTTCTATCTAATGAAGATCTTCAATGCCAATTTAGGTGAGGACAAGGTTGTTATCATTCTTATATCATAAATGTCCTAACCATAATCGTGTTGTAAAGTAACGACAAGAGAATATATATGTACATAGTATGTGAAAGTTCTAGATCGATTGCTTTATGATTATAGTTATGACTTAAAAGCGAAATCCGCAGCAGGTGCTATTTCGTGAAGAAAGGGTCTAAATCGAGTGATTCAAACATACATTCATACACGAAGGACCCCATGCATGGACGAAAAAGATTTTCCGAAAGAAGGGAATTCCATAAAAGCGGAGCGGAGTAGATCGGTTTTCCGATTTTGTGGAGTTTTGGACGCTTCTTACGCAAATTCGTTGGGACGGAATATCGGAGGCACGTAGACACCACTTGACCCCTTTGAAAGAAGATTTAGAGTCATATTGATCTCGGTCACGACCCGAAAGGGCACGTAGACACCTTTCGGCACCTTTGAAGTGGATCTTTGGCCTCATTGACATTTGACATTTGTGACGTCACTTCCGGTTCCGGTCACGTGAACGGAAGTGACCTTTGGCCCCTGTGCAAGCACATAATTCTGGACCAAGATGATGCGCAGATCAGTTTTTTACTCCTACTATTCCTTCGGTGTGAATATCTGACAGTGGACCTTTTTTATTGGTCTGGTTGAATTCACGAATTGTTCTGTTTCTTTGTGCCTCAGGAGAGATTTATGGCTGCAGAGAATTAAACTAATTCAAACCCATAACGAGGCTGCTGACAGGGGGCGCCATTCCTTTTGGATGGGAATGAACCAATTTGGTGATATGGTGAGAATTCAACTGTATTTCACAATAATTAACATATTTGTGACTTATCTTATTATAATTACAGAAGATGTATTAAAAATTTGAAGGTTTTAAGAGAAACATGATAAAAACAAAGATAATTTTTATCTAGTCACCTCTGTTCTTATCAATAATGTCCGCGGTTAATATAGTCACATGTCGCATTCGTTGATCTTCACGAAGTACAACCCGTACCGTATAACTGATCACCCTGATGCTCCTTACCAGTTATTTTCTGGAAGTTAGCTCCTTCTTCTTCACGCGTGTCGCTTTTATTAACTTTTCCAACGCTGATGATTAACTGTACAACAGCCGTTTCCACACCGACCTCCACCTTGCCCATATTAGGGTAGACGTCATGTTGCGTATTTGTGTCAAACTGCGCATGACGCAAAAATACTTACACGGCGTCTACCGTACCATGAGCGAGGTGATTATTGATAGGAAATATTGTATAATGTTTATCTAATCGTTGTAGATATTTTTTGCTATGATTAATTTTCTACAGTCACCGCTGTTGCATCCTTCCTGAGTAACTGATACAGAATTTCCCTTCATCATATATGTTCTATTAGCATAGATTTTCCCGCCATATTCAGTATATGTTTCCTCCCACAGACCAAAGAAGAGATGATGAATTTCACAACAGGGGTCAGAAAGTCCAACAGACAATATGGAAGACTGTTTACCTCTACCAAGAAGGCGGAGGATCTTCCAGCAGAAGTAGATTGGAGAACAAAGGGCGCAGTAACACCTGTAGTCAATCAGGTTTGAATTTACCAAATTGTTTCACTAAACATGAATACGTCATCATGGACAAAGAATCATGAGGTTGTATTTGTCCAGTCCATGCTGAGTGACAACAATGAAAAGCTGTTGAATATTCTCACCCTCCGCTGACTCCACCGAAAAAGTCGGAAAATCTTTGAAAAGTATATCGGCATCAAAAACCTTAAAACAGTGGTTATGTATAATAAGATCTATATTTACGGATAATTACCCCCATCTCGGAAGAAGGAAACAGTCGCGTGTTACGAGACCTGAACTTCCTGAATTGACAGAATACAATAAAGGTATGAATTTTGTCCACTTTAAGTCTGCAACATGATGCGTTTTGAAGAAAAAAACAATACTTCAACTTCATTGGGGTTCAGAAGTACGGCAGGCTTGTACATGTCATCGAGAACTGACACAACTATTGCTTTACTCGGAAAGGGTTGTATTTCGTTTGTTCACTCGAGGCGCATTGGTACAGTGAACTTCCAGTAAGCACCAAAGGCTCCCACAATTACTATAAGTAATAAAATATTCATTTACTCTGAAAGCTTATGTATACGGGATTTCTCGGTTCGTATGTAGAAATATAAAAAGACATACATGTACCCCGCAATAAATTATCAAGCAAATATTCGGGGATAGCTTTTTTCTGTCTATTATTTATGATAATAAGTGAAAGTGGATGTGAGTTACCTAGCGGAAGCAGATTTTCATACCTCCGACAGTGAAGAGCGGCAGTGATCCAGGGGGTTTCCTATCAGGAAAGGGCTCTGATTCTCTTGTGCCCTCCCGCAATTACACTTTCAACAACACATATATTTAGAATTGTCATGCGGTATTCGTTATTTCTGTTCACAAACCTCATCACCGTTTTACATCATTCCTTTCATAACATCGCGGCCATGTTCGATCATAATTGAACAATTCAATGTACATCGCGGTAAATATTAGTAGGGTCTTATGACTCAAATCTGTGTATAATACCGCTTTTTATGCGGTTATCATAGATCCCATTGCCGTATACATCTTTCTTTCCACGAAACCTACCATGTCCGATCACATTACCAATGGAAACATTCCAAGGCCCAATTTCAATACCAAACCGGCTATTTTGCCAACCGAGTATTCTAATGGCTCTTCAGCTCTTCAAGTATTCTAATGGCTCTTCAGCTCACCAAGAATTCCAATGGCTCTTCAGTGCATCTAGCTATGCATATTCAAAATTGCATAATTCAATATTATAGTAAAGTCATATTACTAGAATTAGTACATTCACGTGTCCTATTGACAGACAATATTTACAACCGCTTTGTAGACCGAGTATTCTAAGGGCTCTTCAGCCTCCAAAAACATAATATATACGATCGCTACATGCTCATTCAAAATAAATAAATTCTTCGAACAACATTACAAGCGCTGCTTGCTCACAAGTCGATTTGTTCAAATGCATTGAAAAAACTGTATAATACCGCTTTCAAAAAGGCACAACTGCAGGTAAACTGATGGCCATATCAGATATGGACAAATCAATACATCTAGCATATTCTAATGACCATCCAACTATGCATATTCAATATTGCATGAGTCATTATTATATTAAACTCGTATTAATAGTTTCATTATATTCACGTATGCTATTGACATACAATAGGCACATCCTGTTTATGAGTCATCGAGTATTATAAGGTTCTTCAGCCTCAGAGGCATAATATCACATGCGATAGGTATAAGCGCATTCACAATGAAAAGTGCACCGAACAGTACAAATACTGTTTTCATTTTGCTCCGGGTGATTTTCTACCAAACGGAATCTGTATAACACCACTTCGAAAATAGAGAAAATGCTGGGAAAAAATGGAAAACTGTCATGTACATATCAGATGTAGACAAATACATACACGAATTATTTCAATGACTCTACAGCCCATCCAAATATACATATTATTTATCGCATATTTCAATATTTTATAGCTTAGCTATATGCGCATATCTATTTGATGGATATTTACATCAGAATGGGCCATCAAGTAATCTAAGGCCCTTCAGGCTCAAAGAAATAATATCATATACGATCGGTATAATCTTATTCAAAATGAAAAGTGCTTCGAGCAAGCACTGTTAAATCACAGGTCGTTTTACTCAAACGCGCCAAACAAAAACACGTATAACACCACTTTCAAAAATAAGCTTAAATACAAGCAATATGATATAAGCATATGTACATTTTGATATGAATACATGTATGGTATGCCTGCTCATATGCCATACTATTGGCCTAAGAAATAAAGATTACTAAATCAACCATATCCGATACAGACAAATGAATACATTCATTTCCGGTCTCTCGTCTTAACACCATCGTGTGTTAACGCTAGCTGAACCGCCGACGAGATGGCATGACTATACAACTGACCTCTATTTAAACCAGATCTCCCTGAATGTTATAACAGCTCGCAGGACGCCCCGACTGTTATAACATTTAACACCGCCACACATGTGATTCTTGCTCCCTCAGGAGAAAGAAATTTCGTGTTATTTTCTCCTGTCAAGCGCAAGAAATTTACATTTCTCGTCAAAACCTTAATAACAGCTCATGAATGTGACGTTGTAACATTATGTTCAATTCGAGTGATCATGTATCTGATTTTTTCAGTATATTAGTCGAGTTTCGTGGAATTTATCAAACAAGTGTGCTGAAAATCAGATAAATAACCAGGAGTTTGATGATTTATGTCTCACATCATAATATCCTACCAAAACGAAAAACAGAATCGAAAAAGGGTGAGTGAGTGAATGTGATTTAACGTCGCTTTCAACACTATTTCAGTCATATCACGACGTTTGGTTTCTATTCCTTTTCACGCCCGGGAACCACACGGGTAGGGTCCTATTCCTTTTAACACCCGGGACCCCATGGGAGGGGTCCTATTCCTTTTCACACCCAGGAACTCCAAGGGGTTCCTCGATTAGTCGCCTCTTACGACAAGCCTCAATACATACATACATATCGGGTGGGATATAGTCTTTTTGCATGATTTCAAACTATGTGTCTCCAGAGGAAGAACTTGCGTGAAATCTGATTGGTTATTGCAAAGGACTCATTAGGCCCACTCATCTTGTAGGTCAAATGCAGGATAGCCGGCTCAATAAAGACAGCAGCGGGGTTTTCTTATCAGCGGTAGCCTAGTATTACGCATGCGTTAAAAAATTGAAAGAGGATCTGGACGCAAGCCTGCATCGCCTGTGTGAAGAATTCTATTCATGATTATACAAGAGCTCTCTTCCATTGCAGGGTCAGTGTGGATCAAGTCCGTATTTTGCTGCTGCGGGATCGTTAGAAGGACAGTTCGCTATAAAAACCGGAATACTGACCGTTCTGTCTGTACAGAATCTTCTGGATTGTTCATATAAACAAGGTACACTCTTTGCTATGTTTTATAGCCGGATATATGAAAGAGGTTTTTTCAAAAGGTCTGAAAATAGGCATATAAAACTATACCAGATTATATTCACTAAGAAAGTAATCAACACCATTCTAACATGCAAATGATATTATGCAAAAAAATCAAACGCGGAAAGGTAATTATTCTCCGAATTCTTTCCTTGTTGTGTGAATGATTTGCAGGCCCTGCTCGCGGGTGCATACTATTCAATGGGGTTCGCCAGCGCGAACTGACGCCAGGTGGCTACGTGTACCAAGAGGTAAATGGCGCATGCCCATGTCATTTTCTGGAAGTCACAAGGGCAACGTCATAATGTAACGACGTTATAATTGTTCGTTTTATGACGTCATGTCTTCTTTACCTGCTGAAGCACTAGCGCCACCTAGTGTTGCTGGCGATAACCACTCCAATGATTGCTATATATCCGGTCAAATTGATCGATTTCATTATGAAAACGCCTGATTTTTTTTCCAGAAAAAATAATCCAGTTAAGTACCCCGACCCCCAATTCAGGCCAGCGGGACAGCCCGTCTCTGGCTCTCTCTCATTTTGTCCTGTCCGTTTTCTTATAGCTGCCTGTTTATCCGAAGACGGTTCTTGTCAAAGCCTTGTGTTTTTATGAAG
Organism: Hanleya hanleyi; assembly: GCA_036873755.1. NCBI lineage: Eukaryota > Metazoa > Mollusca > Polyplacophora > Lepidopleurida > Hanleyidae > Hanleya > Hanleya hanleyi. The sequence goes on from JAVTVY010022205.1 coordinate 71,335, forward strand.
AGTAACATGCCACCTGTCTTATTTTTATACATCCACACTATCATTTCTTCCTACAAATTCCTGTAATTTAACGAAAAATATTTTTTATAACGAAAAACTTTCTATATTTATTCAAATAATTTGCTGTTTGCTCAACATGGCCCTTGCATATTAGTCCGCGAGCAGAGAAGGTTAACCCTGCATTGTTGTATTAAGTTTTTTTTACTGTTGATTTTGGTAGCTAAGGGTCTATACTTTCAGAAACTGCTTGATGACATGTTGTCACCCTTGAGCAATTTGAGAAATTCAAGATGGCGTCCAAGATGGCCGCCATTACCTATAAATGACCATAACTCCCTACCTATTCACCCTAGGAAGCTGATGTTTGTCTCTATACCTAGATTTTAGGGGTCAAGCTATCCATTAGAACTAAGTATTATATTAATATCGTATTACATACTGGTAATTTCCAAGATGGCTGCCAAGATGGCCGCCGTAACACTAAAACTAGCCTATCTCCTTAACTATTTACTCCAGATCAGTCGTGAAGGTGCTATTCTCTGCGTAATCTGGTGACAATTCACTCAGTCCCAAAATGTCGTAATGAATTTATATTGTACGCTTTCTGAGGGAGGTAACTCTTTTTGACGTCAGAAAGAGGGTCTCGGTCGTCTCGCTCTGCGCTCTCCAAGTTTGAAGTCGATAAGTTCAGAGATTCTCGAGTTATTGATCTGACACGAAATGTGTAAATGACTGACAGTGGCCATCTTGGATTACGCCGGTAACTGAAAAGCAATTCCAACCGCTCTTTCACTGATGTCAATACACTGTCCAAGTTTGAAGAAGATCGGTTCAATCGTTCTCGAGTTATTGTCCAGGCCAAATCCAACTGCTGAAAATCCAAGATGGCTCATCCGATGTAATTGAAAAGCAATCCCAACCATCCTCTCACCGATATCAAGAAGCTGTCAAGAAGTATTATGTTAATATCGTATTACATAATGGTAATTTCCAAGATGGCTGCCAAGATGGACGCCGTAACACTAAAACTGGCCTGTCTCCTTAACTATTTACTCAAGATTAGTCGTGAAGGTGCTAATCACTCGGTATTTTGGAGACACATCTATCTGTATCAAATCAAAGTGCATATACTGATTATGTCATCTATAAATCCAAGATGGCTGCCAGTTTACTACAAGCACTGGTATATCTTGTATACTATTCAATCTTGGGGAAAATATGAAAATGTAAACGACCACAGGTGTATTACAACAAATGTTCTTTATTTTTAAATCTGAATTCTCACACAGACTACCAAAAGCATATTATACAATTAATATTTAAAGATGGCTACCATGTCACCAAATCAGTTACACTGTTGTACATTTTATTGCCCATGTGCATCGCAAAGACATGCAACAAACTATGATGTCGGATTACAGCAACCCTGATTATAGCAGGCGCAAAATATTGTGCATTTCATGTTTGCAGAGTTGCAACTACAAGCACGCATCCACATTTTATTAAACGTAGTACCTGGCTGTATGTAAATTTAGGATTGGGTTTGAACATATAAAAAGCGGAACAGGTACTTCACCCCTAAAATAGGGAAAACCCCTGTCAACCAGGTCTAGAGGGGCTAATATCGGTCTCCGGCGGATCGGGGCCTGCCGAGAGAGGCAGGGTGGGTTAGTAGGTGTATGTAAATTTAGGATTTGGATTGAACATCAAAAAGGAGAACACGGACTTTACAACTAAACCATGGGGATTCATTCAAGGAAGTGGTTATGATGGCATCTGCAAGGTTGAATGTAAAGTTACGATTTGTCCCGAAAACATAAAAAACAGAACACGGACTTTATGCCTAAACATGGGGAATCATGGATGTTTTGGGATCCAGACCATCCCTGGTCCAAATGAACGCCCACTGTTACGCCTTAACGCCTATCGTAACGCCTTAACGCCCTATCTGAATGCCTTAACGCCCTAGCATAACGCCTTGACGCCATGATGTAGACAGATAAGAGAAAAACAACAACAGCAAGGATGATAATCCAATCATTTTATTATCTCCAGTGCATCGTACCCACGCTGGGGCAGCCGCCTTGGGTATGTTTACAATTCAGGTATGCTCAGAAGCCCCCATATGTGGCTGCATCTGTCATATTCGTTCTTGCCCGTTAGATATATTCTCGGCTACTTTTATCTAATCAGGAACCGTCAATTCAGAAAGTTCAATCTCCGGTCAGGTTCGCTCAGATCCGTATGTTCTAATCCTCGTCGAGCATGCCAGGATATTGTTCAGGCAGCATGTCCTGAAACAGTTGTTTGCGCATTCTGATCGCATTTTCCAGGGCCTCGGTGGGTGGTAGCCTCATATCCTCTTTCAAGTGACTCTTGGTCTTCATGATGGACCTGTGCGTGGGGTTGCCTTTCATTTCAAGCGGTAGATGGGTATACTGCTGATCGCCATGGCTGTTTTCCTTATGCTGAGACGCATTTGCATGGATGTACGCCTGTTGTAAGTTATCCTGTCCGGCGTCCTTGATAACTGCAGCGTGAGTATTAATAGCTGCTGTCACAATACTATCCCAAAAGGTAGGTTTTTCCTCACTCAGGTTTTCCTGGGATGTAACCTGATTATCTGAGATCAAGCACCCTATATCAGTAGATAGACTCTCAGCAGTCTCTGTTTCGGTATCAGTCGGCGGACTCTCAGAATCAGCTGGCATATTCTCAGTATCTGCATCGGCTTCTTGTGTCTTCAATCCCATGTATGTTCTTCTGGTGTCGCATCATATCGTAACGACTGATGAACGTGCGTTCGCACTCAGAGCAAGTATAAGCCATGTTGACAGTTGAAAGTCGACTGTACACGTTTTTGGGATACGCTTGCTTTTATGGACATTAACGCCCGCCAACACCCAGCTTAACGCTTCAATGCCCTGGTGAAATAGCTCAGAAGCTCTGATTTTTATAGATATTCCATGAAATTGACACTAATTCATCGAAATTTAGAGACGCCCGTCAACGCCTGTCGTTAAGCCTTAACGCCCGTCTCAACGCCTTAACGTCAAATCTTAACGTCAAATCGTAATGCCTTAACTTAACGCAATAACATTGTGATATATACGGAGTTCTTCCAATCAGGCTGAATTTCGTACAAATATTTTCCAGACATCTCAAAATAGGATAAAAATAACAAAGGAGTGGCTATTAATCCGTGGAAAATCCAGAAAAAAATCCGATCAGCGCGATCGAGCTATTCGACAGCTTCTTTACATCGGTGAGAGGATGGTTGGGATTGCTTTTCAATTACATCGGATAAGCCATCTTGGATTTTCAGCAGTTGGATTTTGTCTGGACAATAACTCGAGAACGATTGAAACGATCTACTTCAAACTTGGACAGTGTATTGACATCAGTGAGAGAGCGGTTGGAATTGCTTTTCAGTTACCTGCGTAATCCAAGATGGCCACTGTCAGTCATTTACACATTTCGTGTCAGATCAATAACTCGAGAATCTCTGAACTTATCGACTTCAAACTTGGAGAGCGCAGAGCGAGACGACCGAGACCCTCTTTCTGACGTCAAAAAGAGTTACCTCCCTCAGAAAGCGTACAATATAAATTCATTACGACATTTTGGGATTGAGTGAATTGTCACCAGATTACGCAGAGAATAGCACCTTCACGACTGATCTGGAGTAAATAGTTAAGGAGATAGGCTAGTTTTAGTGTTACGGCGGCCATTTTGGAAATTACCATTATGTAATACGATATGAATATAATACTTAGTTCTAATGGATAGCTTGACCCCTAAAACCTAGGTATAGAGACAAACATCACCTTCCTAGGGTGAATAGGTAGGGAGTTATGGTCATTCATAGGTAATGGCGGTCATCTTGGACGCCATCTTGAATTTCTCAAATTGCTCAAGGGTGACAACATGTCATCAAGCAGTTTCTGAAAATACAGACCCTTGGCTACCAAAACGAACAGTAAAAAATACTTAATACAACACTGCAAGGTTAAGGGGAAAAATGGCAGTTGGCCCCCAGACTATATGGACATCGCCATTTTCAGGCAGCGAAGCAGATTCATGATGACCAATTTTCGCTCACTGACTCACTCACTGACAAAGAAGGAGTAATGCTGGAAGCGACCTCCTCGACAGTACAGTGAATAACTTGTATAGCCTTCCTATTCACAGTTAGAAACATTGCACTGAAGTTATGTAGCATAGCAGGAGAGAAAGAGAGAGGAATAAGGTTCAGCAATATTTCAGCTATATAGCGACGATCAAACGAAATTCTGTAGCATTGCCGAGCCGTGAGTGCTCATGTCCCTCTACTTTTTCTAGCAGCGCCATGTACCGGTGCAGCCGATATTGGAACGCATCGATAAAATTATTTCCTTTCAAAGTGAGGCATACATGTATACTGGTTCTCTACCTGAGCGCAGTGGTCCACCGTAGCCGCGTGGTGGAAGGCGATTCCCTAGTGATCGCTAGCTTCACACCGCTGAATCGGCACGAGTTCGAACATTGCTGGTGCATGTGTAAAAGTTAGCCGGTTACTCGACGAAGGGCGATGGTTCTCTCCTGGTATTCCGGCTTCCTCCACCAACCAAACTGCCTGTCACCAAAATAACCTTGAGTGTGGCATTAAACCAAATTCCCCCAGTTCACAGCATTATCATTTTAAGAGAATATTTGACTAATTTACCACTTTTCGAAGGATGATGGGAAATGTTATCTCATTCTTCAGGCAACGAGGGCTGCAATGGTGGATACATGGACAACTGTTTTCAGTATGTAGCTGACAATCGGGGCATAGATTCCAACGCATCGTATCCTTATGAGGCCAGAGTGAGTTCTTCCTATAGTTTTTTTCTAAAAACTCGGAATTCCATGTAGCTAATCCGGTGAATGGGTCATTAAACGTAGGAATAAAGCATCAACGACGAGTGGAAGGTCCACTCTTATCTTACGTGTCTATCTGTATTGCAATTGCGTCACGGAGGGTTGGAAGGGAGATGGGTTTCCAATTTCTACTTAGGTTGTTATTGACGGGTGGGAGCTCCAACCTTGAGTTTCGTGCTTATCTATGATATTACAGTGGCGTTACTGAAGGCTCGAGGGGAGAGGAGATTTCAATGCTCACTGAAGCAATTTTTTTTAAATACCTTTACATGTTACAAGCCTAGAGGGGAATTTAGCAAGTTCCCTTGTCGCCGTTTTGGATGTCTTCTGATGAATGCGATACGCTCACAATGAGTGATGAAGTCCAAATGTTCTTCATGTAGTTTACCGCTTCTGCAGCTATGACGTAAAGTTAATTCCGGGAATGGAATCTAGGAGGATCATGGACATGTGTCACCATCTGGCGTGATTATCTACAAATGCGGAACTAGCTGAAGCGCAAAATAAAGTGCCTTGCTTTGCTCTTTTTGTTTCTCCTCACAACATGCACAATGTATTATGTTTACGATACTCTACCAATGTTTCCGAATTGGCGAAAATATCACCAATTTGCACATCGGTGTGTATGGTACTGTGTGGTGCCATAGCTGTGTGTATGTTACGTTGTGGTGCCATAGCGGTGTCTATGGTACGGTATCGTACCGCAGCGGCGAATATAACCTATTTGTAACGATATCAGAACGGAAAACAATCGATCTGGTAACGCTATGTTGCCGTTACCAATAAGCCATACCGCCGTGGTTCTGCTTCGCAGTGCACATGATGTTTTCAAGAACAGGTAACTTTACTGTGTAACACTTTTCATTAGTAGATTTTTTAATCAATAAGTTTACGCTCTGCAATTGGTGGTAGGGTTATGGGGAGAAAAACGGGGAAAATGTACTGTGGAGAGGTTGAACCCAAGTAGGTGAGCAGCAGTACAACATGAAATATATGTGACAAAATTAAGGGAATAAATCCCTTGTGCGTGTTGAAAATCTTCACGCCGCGGTGGAAACGTTTCCAATAGTTTTCTTTGGTTTTCAGTGCATATATAATACAGATATTTATGACAACGTTACTAGAAATTACAGATATCTAAAGAAATTATGTTATAAACTAGAATCACCGCGATGTAAACGTTTCCATGGGTTTTCTTTCATTTTCGGTGAATATATAGTACGGATATTTCTGACAACGTTACTAGAAATTACAGAAATCTAAAGAAATTATGTTATAAACTAGTATCTGTTTGTAGAAAATAGACGAAAAATTAAGAAAATACACAAGAAAATCAGAAAAAATATATAAAAAATGTGAAAAAAAAACTATTTTAAAAAGTCGATGTCCCCTATGGGCCATCGTACAATTCAAATATTCAAAAAGTAATTCAGGATTTTTCATTGGCCTATATAGAAAATTATATGAAAATTCAGCCAATCACAGAGTTTTTTATGTGGTTCATTATATATTCGTTACACGAAGTTTCGAATTAATGGCAAATTTGTCTTCCATATGTTCAGGATGGCACTTGTAGATTTGTTCGTGCGGGTGTGGTAGGCACTGATATAGGATTCACAGACATCCCCAAAGGTAACGAGGCTAGCCTTCAACAGGCCGTAGCAGATGTTGGACCGATCGCTAACGCCGTCGATGCACACCTGGAGAGCTTCAGCTTATACAAATCTGGTGTCTATGACGACCCGGCATGTAGCTCTACCATGGTTGATCATGGAATCCTAGTGGTGGGGTATGGTACCGACACGTCGTCTGGGAAAGAATACTGGTTATTGAAAAACACGTAAGGTTTTAGCTAAAGTTTTCAAGCTCCTCAGTCTCTCGTAGCTAGGCCCCTAGCCTATTCCTTCCCATATCGATAATAAAAATATGATCATCGCGCACTTACTTTCAACTTTGCGCCGCCTTTTCTGCTATGATTTTTGTTCAGAGAATGGAACAAATAATATAAATCAACCTAAATGAACGCCAAATCGTCATCTTTCAGCGAAAAGTTCTAATTTACTTCACCTCCGTACTCCAGCGGCGCAGTTACACGGTGGATAATCAAAACTTATGTGTTGGTGCGTCCTCCAATACATACATGGGCTACGCATGCGATTCAGCACAACCTTTGATTATCCATCATGTAACTGCACTGGAGTACGGAGGTGAAGTAAATTCGAAGTTTGATGTCGCTCACCTTTATCAGTTTACGAGCTGGTTATTTTCGCACACACCCTCCCACACGCACGATACACGACCCGCCATGTTCTCGCACTTTCAACACTCTCCTGCGCATTAGTGATGTTCTGGCAACAACCATGTTTACTTGATATCTTGAAGAAATTTCTCACACAACTAAATCTTTACAATTTAAGGAGCTGAAAGCAGACAGAATGGAGGAACTTTGCTGACTCGGATAAAATTATTTCTTCTTCCAAGCTCAACGTGTATATTTGCCCTTTCTCTAGCTACACAATTCCTTAATGAATTGTTGACTTCTATACAGCACAGAGTGACACACAGTGCCCTCGTATGCCCAGACTAAGGTCCGCTGTTCTTGAACATGGCTTACGTTTATGTCAAGTACTGAACCGTATTTAACCCTACCTGCCCCCCCCCCCCTCTCCAAAGGCTGCGATACACCCCGAATCGCCCAGGCCAGATAGGGTTAACTGAACAGTATCGTTTACGTGTATAGACCCCGCAGGTTCGAGTCGATGCCGATGTCCGAAGTCGAGGTCCATGAACGTGTATGGTGTTCGATATGAGCGAATTTAGGCCAATTTTCTTGGATTCGGTTCTGCATATCATGTTTATATCCGTGGATTCAGGTGTATACTCGTGAATTTGGATGAATGAATGAAGCTGTTTGTCTGTGAATGGAGGTAGCTTAATTCCGAAATACAGTCTGGTTTATTTATGAAGATTTGAACACGTTTTCTCGTCAACAGGTATGGCGTAAACTGGGGCATGAAAGGTTACATGTTGCTCGCCAGGAACAATGGTAACAGATGCGGGGTCGCGACAATTGCCAGCTATCCCATCGTCTGAATCTTTTTGTCTGAATGGGAATTCTTGTTTCTATGTGCATAATCTTTGTTATCGACACAGTTATGTTGCCAATAAACTGCATCGAAATAAATATGTGTGGTATTTATTATTGATATTGTTGATTTGTGCAACCTTCTTCGCACCCTGCCCCAACTTCAATCCAACGTGGTACACAGTAAAATATATTTTCTGTGCTTTTTTTCTTAAAATTTCTTACATAAAGACTTACAATTTGACTTTTTTAAGACAGTAAAATTGATCAGAAGAAAAATGTATGTAGCTACACAACATTTAATACATGAAATATATTAAAGAAGGTTTTTGCTGCCTTTAAACATAATGAAACTGGTAAATTTTCTCCAAATATGTCGAAACGTAATTTTTCTCATCCAAGAAAACTTAAGGAATGGATAGTCATAAGAAATACAATCTTGAATATTTCTTAATATTTCTCTCTTTTTTTTTAAGAAATATTAAGTAAATTCAACTATGTATTTCTATTGGGTCTCCCATTCTTGAATTCTCTTTGAAGAGGAAAACATATGTTTTGATCGATTTTGGGGGAAAATCTGTGTCTTTCTTGTGCTCAGTGTTTAAGACTAAGCAGCCAAAACGTTTATTAATATATCTACTTTCTGTGCAGATTTTTGTCTTCTGATGTAGTGTACCGTATTAAGAAATGCAAAATGTCATTTTTATGTAAGAATGCTAAAGAAAAATGCTAGAAATTATTTTCTACTATGTAGATATTTGGACCGTGACATCATCGGCAACTTCATTGGGAGAAGTTACTTTCGGAATATACAAATCAATGATAGTTAGAGAAAGCCGTTCCTGTCCTCACTCCAAATTTTCAGTCACGAAAATGTATCGTTTTGCTGAAAACATCGATGATCTAAAAGGGGATCCCATCTCCCGCGAATTTGCAAATAGTGGTTGAAGTCAGGGGTGCGTTACCTGACAGCAATTGGGCGGCTTAGCATAATTTGTATCCTGAACAAACTATACCACGGGAGTTCGGCATTTAACACTAACAGGCCATGGGGGAATTATGGGCCCCTACCAAACTTGCTGCCCTATCTTCGGAACGGCAAACATTTGCGAGCTGACACTCCGTGGGTTTGTAGTTTATGATATTGAGGTCCTTTTGAGCCTATTTGCATAACCCCCCGAGCATTACGTCATAACTGTGACACACATGTATAGTGAGTGTGGGTCATTTGTAAGTTCGAGTCAAAATAGTTGAGTTGTATAGACTGCAGGTGTATATTCCAGTCCAGTTAGCTTTGGGTGTGAATACTCATACAGGTCTTCTCTTCCTCCATATCCGTCTCTCTGGTCTTCTTGTCGTTGTTTCTCCGGTCTTCTTTTTCGTTGGTCTTTTTTCGTTTTTTTTCTCGTTTTTTTTTTCTTTCATCCTGGCAAGCTCGCCAATGAGAATTTTGACAGGCAATTACGAGACTACGAGGCTTGTGACATAGTCCCACCCAAAGGGTCAAGGCATTTAACCGTACTGAGAACGATTCCAGAATCCGTTTCCAGGCTGTCTCTGAAGATTCTACCTACCAGACCCGAGATACTGTTTGAAACAAATTGGTGTTTATTTGCTGACAGACTTTAGATACAGCAAAATGACAATCCGATGTCAAACGCAGAGTAGTTTCCAGATGTACAATGAACCACACATGCGATTCAAGCGGGAAAGTTATTAATCTCTCCACACCCTGCATACCAAACGGCTGCTGCAACTTCCGCCGGAGGGTCAACTTCCGCCGGAGGGAAATTACAAATTAGAGAAGCTAAATAAGTTCAGATTTTTCATTTTTTGGGTAGTTTTCACGTATTTACTACTCGACAATTGAATGAGAAAATGTTCTCAATGGGACGCGTCAGCAATTCGTGTGAAATTTTCAACTCGTCCTTGTATTATTTTTTAATTACAATTCATTTTATCTGACATTAAGAGCTAGATTGCAACATAACAGTGATTAGATGCTTATAAAATCATCTATCTTTGTATCTTTAGCCAAATAAGTTATAGATATATGAAGAATAGTTCCTTAACAGCAGACTGATAGCTTGTAGTTTCAAATAGTTCAATGTACTTCGGTCAATGTTAGATTTTCTAGCCCATGCATGTTCGTATATGATACAAATACCGCCGGAGGAACACGTCTCGAAGATACGATTACCGCCGGAGGATCTAATCTCTAATTGCGTTTGTCTATGTACACGATCAGGCCACTTTACTATATGTTAACCATGCAGACATAGCCATGATCATCACTAATTTATCCTCGACATTCACGCCCATCGTGCCAAGGCGTTCTCGTCAGCATTGTAATTTCCGGTCTCTTTGGCGAATCATTCTCCCCTGTGTAACCCCCTAAATTGTCGGTGAGACAACCAAATTTCTGACAGTATGAGATATACAATCTGACGCCGTGAGAATGTTGCGAATGTGTATCCGTCAGATACAGTCTAGGTATCGGATAACCCTCAAACACTGTTGAGAGCATCTATTTAGAGCACCATTAAGCATTTCTGAACAAGAAATACCGTAATAGATAACCATTTCTGAGTTTATTGAGTTGTTTAAACTACACGGTTTATGGAAAAATTAGGTAATAAAGATAGGATTTGGTTAGATTATATTGGGTCTGATTTTAGTTAGACTGGGGATCGGCTAGGCCCCGGAAGCTCTGGGGTTCTAGGCAGCGGGAGACGCATTCTGGCCAATTCCCAATGGATAAAATCGCAAATCATCTCTCAATTATCGCTCGTATTTTGATATTTTTTGTGTTTTTTTGTGAGGGTTCCTGGAATTGTTTTTGAAAATCTAAACGTGAAATGGCGCGTTCTGGCATTTTGACAGCTATTTCCCACTTTCGAGAACTGTATTTTTTAGACTGATGTACAACGAAAAGTAGAATGGATTTTGAAATGGAATTAATCACTTTACTCTACTGAGGAATTTTTGCATTTTGACGGAATATTTGGACTTTTGTAGAGTGAACTAACGGAACCAACTTTCTTCTCTCTGGTAGGTCGGGGATATTCTTAAATCCAGATTTAAAATTGTGCTTTCTAGAGTGTACAGCCTATTTTCGACTTTTCGACCGCAGCCTGGCCCCCCCCCCCCCTAAATATTTTCGCTATCTCTAAGGCTAGAGGGCTGAAACTTACCACACTATATCTTTGGGTCAAGCTCTAGAAGAAAATGCAAAAAAAATCCAAGATGGCCGCCATGATGACGCCACAAACGTCATTTTCTAAAAGAGCATTTTGAACGATTTTGGGTAAAAATCTTCGAATTTGTTTACTTTGATTTTTCTTCGCAAAAACTGCATGATAAATTAGTAAATAATAATCTGGTATGAAATAAAATAAGTTTTGCCCACTTTTCTATACAGAAAAGTAAAAATATGACGAAACATCACTTTTTCTGGTACCCCACATGGCCACCATTTTGAAATTACCAATGACCCTCTGCTCGTGAGGTTATGCAAATAGGCTCAAAATGATAATAATGATAATTTATAACGTGACGAAGTTTCTGCTCTTCATTTTTTGGCATTTCGGAGATATCGCAGAAAGTTTGTTGGGGGGGGGGGCATTTTGACACTCCCTCCCCCAGGGCTGGTAGGGTTAATGGGGGAAGGGAGGGAGCGGGAAAAATCAGGGGATGTTTTTTTGTGATGCTAAGACATGGTTTCAGTAAAATGCATAGAATCGCGTTGAACAATGCGAATTTTTGAAGAACTGTGGCGAAAACATCACTTTTCTGGTACCCCCAATGTCCGACATTTTGAATTTACCCATGATCCTCTGCTCGGGGGGTCATACAAATAGCTTCAAAATGACCCCAATATGATAATCGGAAAAGTCACGGAGTTTCAGCTCTCAATCGTTCCGCAGATACGAGCAAAAATCAACAAGGGGGGAGGGGCGTAAAGTGCCCCCCCCCAGGCCTGGTAGGGTTAAGGTACAGGGGCGTCGGAAGCAAATTCAAACTGGTACAGCCACTATCCTATCACTTTAGGCGAGAGTCCAGGGGCCGCCAGAAGCTTAATCACAAGATCCGGTACGGACCGGGAAAGGTAGAATGCACCCAGAAACAACCTAGCGTGTATGACAAGTTGAACAAACGAACAACGAATTTGTATGAAGAAAACTAATTTTTTGTTTCGTTGATAAAATAACGTGAACATCAAACGGCATCATGCATATGAACGCACGCACATGTTATTAATTCACAGTCGGTGGTCAGAGCCGCTATCAAATTCACTGGCGCTCTGGACCGATCAAAGTCTTCTTCAACTTGGAAGCTATCAAAACTGCGTAGTTCGTTTGCTTTTCATTTTGTGTTTATTTATTTCTTTTTTCGTTTTTTGTTTTTTCTTTCTTTCATATTTTTGTTTATTGCGCAAAAGTGGTACAGCCATGGCTTCCTACGCCCTTTACGTGAAAGGCTGTTCAATCCGGAACTAAGTCCCGACAGTTATGTTTTTTATTGCATGGCCTGTCCATTTCTTAAAACTTTAAGATATCCAACACTTTCGGTTCAGCCTTCATGATTTATTTTTGAGACCCTCATAAGACTTATACAGACGGACAACCTAGAAAATTGTCGAATTTACAAATGCAAAATGCTGCGCCCTGCTGCATTCTGATAATAGTAGGCTTTTTACCGCATCACATTTGCCATTCTCTCTGGAAAACTATCAAAACTTTAGTAGTGTTTATTTATTTTTCCGGCTCAACTTATTTGGGGGCTACAACCCCCGTAGCCCCTTCCCCCGCTCCGCCGTGCCTGTTAGATACTCCGGCGGTAACTGTATCATAATATTATTGACTCCGGCGGTAATCAGATCTCACTCCGCCGTATGTTGTATCACCACTTCCACACAGGTCATATTCAAGGGTCTCAAAATCATCGAAATTCTTCTTTTCACATATAAATATTATCTTGCCATTAAAAGGCAACCTCGTTCTACACAACGTTCGTAGATATATTCTTGATTAATGGATGTAATTGTCTATTTAGAATTATCTCGTTCTCAAAAACTCGTCAGCTAGTTAAATAAACGTATCATCTAACGACTGAGACAATGTGATATTGTTGATAGGGTATGGTTCTGACATATCAACGTAAAAATCAACAAGTTGTCCTACCATTTTCCGCGCCCTTCCCTCCGGCGGAAGTTGACCCTCCGGTGGAAGTTGGAGCAGCCGTTTGGTATGCAGGGTGT